>JAUPFR010000339.1:0-33133 GCA_036925125.1 Oreortyx pictus | reverse complement strand
GGGGTGCGGGGGGGGCCGCCGGGGGTCCCCGCGATTCTTGGGGTGCGGGGGGGACTGCCGGTGGTCTCCACAATTCCTGGGGTACGGAGGGGGCTTCCAGGGGTCCCCGCGATCTTCGGGGTTCTGGGGCGGCTGCCGGGGGTCCCCATGATCTTGGGGGTACAGAGGGGACTTCCAGGGGTCCCCGCGATCTTCGGGGTTCTGGGGCGGCTGCCGGGGGTCCCCATGATCTCGGGGGTACAGAGGGGACTTCCGGGGGTCCCCGGGGTTCTGAGGCGACTGCCGGGGGTCCCCATGATCTCGGGGGTACAGAGGGGACTTCCAGGGGTCCCCGGGGTTCTGGGGCGGCTGCCGGGGGTCCCCATGATCTTGGGGGTACAGAGGGGACTTCCAGGGGTCCCCGGGGTTCTGGGGCGGCTGCCGGGGGTCCCCATGATCTCGGGGGTGCGGGGACGGCTGCCGGGGGGTCCCCATTAACCCCGGGGTTCTGAGGCGGCTGCCGGGGGTCCCCATGATCTCGGGGGTACAGAGGGGACTTCCAGGGGTCCCCGCGATCTTCGGGGTTCTGGGACGGCTGCCGGGGGTCCCCATGATCTTGGGGGTACAGAGGGGACTTCCAGGGGTCCCCGGGGTCCTGGGGCGGCTGCCGGGGGTCCCCATGATCTTGGGGGTACAGAGGGGGGCTTCCGGGGGTCCCCGGGGTTCTGGGACGGCTGCCGGGGGTCCCCGCGATCTTGGGGGTACAGAGGGGGGTTCCAGAGGTCCCCACGATCTTGGGGGTACAGAGGGGGCTGCCGGGGGTCCCCATGATCTTGGGGGTACAGAGGGGGGTTCCAGAGGTCCCCGCGATCTTGGGGGTACAGAGGGGACTTCCAGGGGTCCCCGCGATCTTCGGGGTTCTGGGGCGGCTGCCGGGGGTCCCCATGATCTTGGGGGTACAGAGGGGACTTCCAGGGGTCCCCGGGGTTCTGGGGCGGCTGCCGGGGGTCCCCACGATCTCGGGGGTACAGAGGGGACTTCCAGGGGTCCCCGGGGTTCTGGGGCGGCTGCCGGGGGTCCCCATGATCTTGGGGGTACAGAGGGGGGTTCCAGAGGTCCCCACGATCTTGGGGGTACAGAGGGGGCTGCCGGGGGTCCCCATGATCTTGGGGGTACAGAGGGGGGTTCCAGAGGTCCCCGCGATCTTGGGGGTACAGAGGGGACTTCCAGGGGTCCCCGCGATCTTCGGGGTTCTGGGGCGGCTGCCGGGGGTCCCCACGATCTCGGGGGTTCAGGGACGGCTGTCGGGGTTCCCCATCATCTTCGGGGCTCAGACAGCGCGCGAGGAAGCGCGCCCTGCCCGCCGTGTCCCCCAAGTTGCTGAACTTGGCCAAGCCGCTGGGCAGCAGACACACGTTGGCCGTCACGAAGGTGAAAGAGCGTCTCCCCCCCCCGACCCACTCCGGCAGCGCCTCGGAGGCCGCCGAAGAGCTCCGGTTGTACGTGTAAGCGAACGGAGCCCGCAACGACTGCAGCGGCAACCACAGCAACACCCAACGCCGCGGAGGGGACGGAGAGCAGCGAGAGGACCGCCAGAGCACACGCGCGGAGGGATAGAGCGGCCGCGGAGCGCAGAGGGCGGAGGCGGCGCTGAGCGCGTTCGGCGCTCGTCGGGCGGAGGTCGAGGAGGCGCTCGACGGAGAAGAGCAGCGGGAGGAGCAGAGCGCGGCACAGCGCGGCCGCCGCCGCCAGGGGGCGCTGTGGGTACAGCGGGCGCGGCTGCAGCATCGCGGGGAGGGGCGCTGCGGGAATGGGAGATGGGGGTTAGGGGGGGAGGGGTTAGAGGGGGGGGAGGGGGGGGGTGAAAGGGGTGGGGGAGGGGGGGTTAGAGTGGGGGGGTGAAAGGGGTGGGGGAGGGGGGTTAGAGTGGGGGGGAAGAGGGGGGGGGCTGTGAGAAGCGGGGGTTAGAGTGGGGGGGTGAAAGGGGAGGGGGAGGGGAGGGTTAGAATTGGGGGGGAAAGGGGGGGAGGGGAGGGTTAGAGTGGGGGGGAAGGGGGGGGCTGTGAGAAGGGGGGGTTAGAGTGGGGGGGGTGAAAGGGGTGGGGGAGGGGAGGGTTAGAGTGGGGGGAGAAGAGGAGGGGGGGCTGTGAGAAGCGGGGGTTAGAGTGGGGGGGGTGAAAGGGGTGGGGGGGGTGGGAAGGAGGGAGGTTAGAGTGGGGGGGTGGGAAAGGGGGGGTTAGAGTGGGGGGGAAAGGGTGGGGGGGCTGTGAGAAGGGGGGGTTAGAGTGGGGGGGTGAAAGGGGAGGGGGGGGAAGGGGGAAGAGCGGCGGGAGGAGCGGAGCGCGGCACAGCGCGGCCGCCGCCGCCAGGGGGCGCTGTGGGTACAGCGGGCGCGGCTGCAGCATCGCGGGGAGGGGCGCTGCGGGAATGGGAGATGGGGGTTAGGGGGGGAGGGGAGGGGTTAGAGGGGGGGGAGGGGGGGGGTGAAAGGGGTGGGGGGGTTAGAGTGGGGGGTGAAGGGGGGGAGGGGTGGAGGGGAGGGTTAGAGTGGGGGGGAAGGGGGGGGCTGTGAGAAGGGGGGGTTGGAGTGGGGGGGTGAAAGGGGGGGGGGGTTAGAGTGGGGAGTGAAGGGGGGGGGGCTGTGAGAAGGGGGGGCTAGAGTGGGGGGGGTGAAAGGGGAGGGGGGGCTAGAGTGGGGGGGAAGGGGCGGGGGGGGCTGTGAGAAGGGGGAGGGTTAGAGTGGGGGGGAGAAGAGAAGGGGGGGATGCGGGGAAGGGGGGGGTTAGAGTGGGGGGGTGAAAGGGGAGGGGGGGCTAGAGTGGGGGGGAAGGGGCGGGGGGGCTGTGAGAAGGGGGAGGGTTAGAGTGGGGGGTGAAGGGGGGGGGCTGTGAGAAGGAGGGGTTAGAGTGGGGGGGGTGAAAGTGGTGGGGGAGGGGAGGGTTAGAATTGGGGGGGAAAGGGTGGGGGGGATGTGGGAAAGAGGGGGGTTAGAGTGGGGGGGTGAAAGGGGTGGGGGGGGTGGGAAGGAGGGAGGTTAGAGTGGGGGGGTGGGAAAGGGGGGGTTAGAGTGGGGGGGAAAGGGTGGGGGGGCTGTGGGAAGGGGGGGTTAGAGTGGGGGGGTGAAAGGGGAGGGGGGTGTTTGAGTGGGGGGGGGTGAAAGGGGTGGGGGAGGGGGGGTTAGAGTGGGGGGTGAAGGGGGGGAGGGGTGGAGGGGAGGGTTAGAGTGGGGGGGAAGGGGAGGGGGGGCTGTGAGAAGGGGGGTTAGAGTGGGGGGGGTGAAAGGGGAGGGGGGGGGGGTTAGAGTGGGGGGGAAGGGGAGGAGGGGCTGTGAGAAGCGGGGGGGGGGGAGGGGAGGGTTAGAGTGGGGGGGAAGGGGGGGGAGGGGTGGAGGGGGGAGTTAGAGAGGGGGGAAATGGGGGGAGGGGTGGGGGGGCTGTGGGAAGGGGGGGGTTAGGGTGGGGGGGTGAAAGGGGTGGGGGAGGGGAGGGTTAGAATTGGGGGGGAAAGGGGGGGAGGGGAGGGTTAGAGTGGGGGGGAAGGGGAGGGGGGGCTGTGAGAAGGGGGGGTTAGAGTGGGGGGGGTGAAAGGGGGAGGGGGGGGTGGGAAGGAGGGAGGTTAGAGTGGGGGGGGTGGGAAAGGGGGGGTTAGAGTGGGGGGGAAAGGGTGGGGGGGCTGTGGGAAGGGGGGGTTAGAGTGGGGGGGTGAAAGGGGAGGGGGGGTTAGAGTGGGGGGGGGTGAAAGGGGTGGGGGAGGGGGGGTTAGAGTGGGGGGGAAGGGGAGGGGGGGCTGTGAGAAGCGGGGGGGGGGAGGGGAGGGTTAGAGTGGGGGGGAAGGGGGGGGAGGGGTGGAGGGGGGAGTTAGAGAGTGGGGAAAGGGGGGAGGGGTGGGGGGGTGTGGGAAGGGGGGGGTTAGGGTGGGGGAGGGGATGGTTAGAGTGGGGGGGAAGGGGAGGGGCTGTGAGAAGGGGGGGTTAGAGTGGGGGTGTGAAAGGGGTGGGGGAGGGGAGGGTTAGAATTGGGGGGGAAAGGGGGGGAGGGGAGGGTTAGAGTGGGGGGGAAGAGGGGGGGACTGTGAGAAGGGAGGGTTAGAGTGGGGGGGGTGGAAGGGGTGGGGGGGTGGGAAGGAGGGAGGTTAGAGTGAGGGGGTGGGAAAGGGGGGGTTAGAGTGGGGGGGAAAGGGTGGGGGGGCTGTGGGAAGGGGGGGTTAGAGTGGGGGGAAGGGGAGGGGGGGTTAGAGTGGGGGGTGAAGGGGGGGGAGGGGTGGAGGGGGGAGTTAGAGAGGGGGGTAAACGGGGGGAGGGGTGGGGGGGCTGTGGGAAGGGGGGGTTAGGGTGGGGGGGTGAAGGGGTGGGGGAGGGGGGGTTAGAGTGGGGGGGGTGAAAGGGGTGGGGGAGGGGAGGGTTAGAGTGGGGGGGGAAGAGGAGGGGGGGCTGTGAGAAGCGGGGGTTAGAGTGGGGGGGGTGAAAGGGGAGGGGGGGTTAGAGTGGGGGGGAAGGGGCGGGGGGGCTGTGAGAAGGGGGAGGGTTAGAGTGGGGGGAGAAGAGAAGGGGGGGATGTGGGGAAGGGGGGGGTTAGAGTGGGGGGGTGAAAGGGGAGGGGGGGTTAGAGTGGGGGGGTGAAAGGGGAGGGGGGGGTTAGGGGGGGGGTGAAGGGGGGGGAGGGGTGGAGGGGAGGGTTAGAGTGGGGGGAAAGGGGGGGGGCTGTGAGAAGGGGGGGTTAGAGTGGGGGCGGTAAAAGAGGAGGGGGGGTTAGAGTGGGGGGTGAAGGGGTGGAGGGGGGAGTTAGAGTAGGGGGTAAACGGGGGGAGGGGTGGGGGGGCTGTGGGAAGGGGGGAGTTAGGGTGGGGGGGTGAAAGGGGTGGGGGAGGGGGGGGTTAGAGTGGGGGGGGAAGGGGAGGGGGGGCTGTGAGAAGGGGGGGTTAGAGTGGGGGGGTGAAAGGGGGGGGGGGGTTAGAGTGGGGGGGTGAAAGGGGTGGGGGAGGGGAGGGATAGAATGGGGGGAAGGGGGAGAGGGGAGGGTTAGAGTGGGGGGGGAAGGGGAGGGGGGGAGGGGAGGGATGAGGGGGGCTAGAGTGGGGGGGGGAAATGGGGGGGGAGGGGAGGGGAGGGGGGGTAGAGTGGGGGGGAAAGGGAAGGGGTTGCGAGGGGAGGGGAGAGGGGGTTAGAGGGGGTGGGGGGAAGGGGTTATGGGGTCAGGGGGAGCGGTCACGGGGGGTCAAGGGTCAGCGGGGGTCAGGGTGGGGTCACGGGGGGGTCAAGGGTCAGGATGGGGTCAGGGTGGGGATGGGATTGGGGTTGGGGGGCGTCCTTTGGGGTGGGGGAGGGGCTGGAAGTGGTTATGGGGTGAGGGAGGGGTCGGGGGGGTCAAGGGTCAGCAGGGGTCAGGGGGGGTCACGGGGGGGTCTCAATGGGGGGTCAGGAGGGGGTTATGGGGTCAGGGTGTGGGGTCATGGGGGGTCAAGGGTCAGCAGGGGTCAGGGTTAGGATGGGATTGGGGGCGTCCTTTGGGGTGGGGGAGGGGCTGGAAGGGGTTATGGGGGGATGGAAGGGTCGGGGGGGTCAAGAGTCAGCAGGGGTCAGGGTGGGGTCACGGGGGGGTCTCAATGGGGGGTCAGGAGGGGGTTATGGGGTCGGGGGTGTGGGGTCACGGGGGGTCAAGGGTCAGGATGGGGTCAGGGTTAGGGTTGGGATAGGATTGGGGGGGTCCTTTGGGGTGGGGGAGGGGCTGGAAGGGGTTATGGGGTCACAGAGGGGTCGTGGGGGATCACAGGGGGTCAAGGGTCAGCAGGGGTCAGTGTGGGGTCACGGGGGGGTCTCAATGGGGGGTCAGGAGGGGGTTATGGGGTCAGGGTGTGGGGTCACGGGGGTCAAGGGTCAGGATGGGGTCAGGGTTAGGGATGGATTGGGTTTGGGGTGTCCTTTGGGGTGGGGGAGGGGCTGGAAGGGGTTATAGGGTCGGGGGGAGGGGTCGGGGGGGTCAAGGGTCAGAAGGGGTCGGGAGGGTCACGGGGGGCTCAATGGGGGGTCAGGAGGGGGTTACAGGGTCAGGGTGTGGGGTCACGGGGGGTCAAGGGTCAGCAGGGGTCAGGGTTAGGGTTAGGATGGGGTTGGGGGGGTCCTTTGGGGTGGGGGAGGGGCTGGAAGGGGTTATGGGGTCGGGGGGAGGGGTCGGGGGGGGTCAAGGGTCAGCAGGGGTCAGGGTGGGGTCACGGGTGGCTCAATGGGGGGTCAGGAGGGGGTTATGGGGTCAGGGTGTGGGGTCACGGGGGGTCAAGGGTCAGCAGGGGTCAGGGTGGGGATGGGATTGGGGTTGGGGGGGGTCCGGTGGGGTGGGGGAGGGGCTGGAAGGGGTTATGGGGTGAGGGAAGGGTCAGGGGGGGGGTCAAGGGTCAGCAGGGGTCAGAGTGGGGTCACGGGGGGCTCAATGGGGGGTCAGGAAGGGGTTATGGGGTCAGGGGGAGGGGTCACAGGGGGGTCAAGGGTCAGCAGGGGTCAGGGTGGGGATGGGATTGGGGTTGGGGGGGGTCCTTTGGGGTGGGGGAGGGGCTGGAAGGGGTTATGGGGTCAGGGGGTAGGGTCAGGGGGGGTCAAGGGTCAGCAGGGGTCAGGGTGGGGTCACGGGGGGGTCTCAATGGGGGGTCAGGAGGGGGTTATGGGGTCAGGGTGTGGGGTCACGGGGGGTCAAGGGTCAGGATGGGGTCAGGGTTAGGGATGGATTGGGTTTGGGGGGTCCTTTGGGGTGGGGGAGGGGCTGGAAGGGGTTATAGGGTCGGGGGGAGGGGTCGGGGGGGGTCAAGGGTCAGAAGGGGTCGGGAGGGTCACGGGGGGCTCAATGGGGGGTCAGGAGGGGGTTATGGGGTCAGGGTGTGGGGTCACGGGGGGTCAAGGGTCAGCAGGGGTCAGGGTGGGGATGGGATTGGGGTTGGGGGGGGTCCTTTGGGGTGGGGGAGGGGCTGGAAGGGGTTATGGGGTCAGGGGGTAGGGTCAGGGGGGGTCAAGGGTCAGCAGGGGTCAGGGTGGGGTCACGGGGGGCTCAATGGGGGGTCAGGAGGGGGTTATGGGGTCAGGGGGAGGGGTCACGGGGGGTCAAGGGTCAGGATGGGGTCAGGGTTAGGGTTGGGATGGGATTGGGGGGGTCCGGTGGGGTGGGGGAGGGGCTGGAAGGGGTTATAGGGTCGGGGGGAGGGGTCGGGGGGGGTCAAGGGTCAGCAGGGGTCAGGGTGGGGTCACGGGGGGCTCAATGGGGGGTCAGGAGGGGGTTATGGGGTCAGGGGGAGGGGTCACGGGGGGTCAAGGGTCAGGATGGGGTCAGGGTTAGGGTTAGGATGGGATTGGGGGGGTCCTTTGGGGTGGGGGAGGGGCTGGAAGGGGTTATGGGGTCACAGAGGGGTCGTGGGGGATCACAGGGGGTCAAGGGTCAGCAGGGGTCAGTGTGGGGTCACGGGGGGGTCTCAATGGGGGGTCAGGAGGGGGTTATGGGGTCAGGGTGTGGGGTCACGGGGGGTCAAGGGTCAGGATGGGGTCAGGGTTAGGGATGGATTGGGTTTGGGGGGTCCTTTGGGGTGGGGGAGGGGCTGGAAGGGGTTATAGGGTCGGGGGGAGGGGTCGGGGGGGGTCAAGGGTCAGAAGGGGTCGGGAGGGTCACGGGGGGCTCAATGGGGGGTCAGGAGGGGGTTATGGGGTCAGGGTGTGGGGTCACGGGGGGTCAAGGGTCAGCAGGGGTCAGGGTGGGGATGGGATTGGGGTTGGGGGGGTCCGGTGGGGTGGGGGAGGGGCTGGAAGGGGTTATGGGGTGAGGGAAGGGTCAGGGGGGGGGTCAAGGGTCAGCAGGGGTCAGGGTGGGGTCACGGGGGGCTCAATGGGGGGGTCAGGAGAGGGTTATGGGGTCGGGGTGTGGGGTCACGGGGGGTCAAGGGTCAGGATGGGGTCAGGGTTAGGGTTGGGATGGGATTGGGGTTGGGGGGGGTCCGGTGGGGTGGGGGAGGGGCTGGAAGGGGTTATGGGGGGAGGGAAGGGTCGGGGGGGTCAAGGGTCAGAAGGGGTCGGGAGGGTCACGGGGGGCTCAATGGGGGGTCAGGAGGGGGTTATGGGGTCGGGGTGTGGGGTCACGGGGGGTCAAGTGTCAGGATGGGGTCAGGGTTAGGGTTGGGATGGGATTGGGGGGGGTCCTTTGGGGTGGGGGAGGGGCTGGAAGGGGTTATGGGGTCACAGAGGGGTCGTGGGGGATCACAGGGGGTCAAGGGTCAGCAGGGTCAGTGTGGGGTCACGGGGGGGTCTCAATGGGGGGTCAGGAGGGGGTTATGGGGTCAGGGTGTGGGGTCACGGGGGGTCAAGGGTCAGGATGGGGTCAGGGTTAGGGATGGATTGGGTTTGGGGGGTCCTTTGGGGTGGGGGAGGGGCTGGAAGGGGTTATGGGGGGAGGGAAGGGTCGGGGGGGTCAAGGGTCAGCAGGGGTCAGGGTGGGGTCACGGGGGGCTCAATGGGGGGTCAGGAGGGGGTTATGGGGTGAGGGAAGGGTCAGGGGGGGTCAAGGGTCAGCAGGGGTCAGGCTGTGTTTTGGGGGGCTGCAGGGTGGGGCTATGGGGGGGGGGGGTTGGCAGCGGGGATAGGGGTGAGGGCTCAGAGTGGCCTCGATTGGGGCTCTGGGGCGGGGGGGGGGTGGGGGAGGTCATGGTAAGGTCAGAGGTCATGGCAGGGTCAGGGCGAGGTCAGGGGGTCACAGCCGGGCCCCCCCCCCCCCCCCCAATTCCTTCCCCCTATTGTATAAAGCACAGCGCAGCCCCTCCCCCCCCTTTCCTCCCCCCCCCGCCCCCCCCATCACCCCCTCCCCCACTCACGTCCGTCCGGTCACACCGCTCACACCTCCATCCCTCCCCTCCCCCGACCCCCCCCAATCCCCCCGCCCCCCACCCCGGATCCTTGCACAGATCGATGTGGCAAAAAGACCCCCCCAAAATCCTCCCCCCCCCCCCCAAAAAAATAGTTCCAAACCTGCGCCTGCCGCCAGCGAGGGAACTTCCCTCCTCGGCCACGCCCCCACCCACCCAAGGCCACGCCCCCACCCACCCAAGGCCACGCCCACATCCCCTTGACCACGCCCACGTCCCCTTTGGCCACGCCCCCAGCCAACTTAAGCCACGCGCCCTCTCCCGTTAAACCACGCCCCCCTTAAAACCACGCCCTTATGCCATTAGACCACGCCCCCTCTGCCCCTAAGCCACGCCCCGAATCAGTCTGGCCACGCCCTCTCCGCTTTGACCACGCCCGCAGCCTCTTGGCCACGCCCACCGTCCATCTGACCGCGTTCAGGCCTGCGTGTTGACCACGCCCCTTTTCCCCGTTGGCCACGCCCACTCCCTCCCCTTGGCCACGCCCCCACGCGAAACTGATCGTGCGTCCCCAAAGGGAGACGGGGGAATGGGATCTGTGGGGCGGAATCTATGGGGCGGGGACAGGATCTATGGGGCAGGGACGGGATCTATGGGGCAGGGACGGGATCTGTGGGGCAGAGATGGGATCTGTGGGGCAGAGATGGAATCTATGGAGCAGGGACGGGATCTATGGGGCAGGAACGGGATCTGTGGGGCAGGGACGGGATCTGTGGGGCAGAGATGGGATCTATGGGGCAGGGACGGGATCTATGGGGCAGGGATGGGATCTATGGGGCAGAGACGATCTATGGGGCACGGATGGCATCTATGGGGCAGGGCTGGGATCTATGGGGCAGGAATGGGATCTGTGGGGCAGAGATGGGATCTATGGGGCGGGGATGGGATCTATGGGGCAGGGACGGGATCTATGGGGTGGGGATGGAATCTGTGGGGCAGAGATGGGATCTATGGGGAAGGAATGGGATCTATGGGGCAGAGACAGGATCTGTGGGGCAGGGATGGAATCTGTGGGGCAGAGACTGGATCTATGGGGCAGGGACGGGATCTATGGGGCGGGGATGGAATCTGTGGGGCAGAGATGGGATCTATGGGGCAGGAATGGGATCTATGGGGCAGAGACGGGATCTGTGGGGCAGGGATGGAATTTGTGGGGCAGGGATGGGATCTATGGGGCAGGAACGGGATCTATGGGGCAGGAACGGGATCTATGGGGCAGGGACGGGATCTATGGGCCGGGATGGAATCTGTGGGGCAGGGATGGGATCTATGGGGCAGAGACTGGATCTATGGGGCACGGATGGCATCTATGGGGCAGGGCTGGGATCTATGGGGCAGGAATGGGATCTGTGGGGCAGAGATGGGATCTATGGGGCGGGGATGGGATCTATGGGGCAGAGATGGGATCTATGGGGCAGGAATGGGATCTATGGGGTAGAGACGGGATCTGTGGGGCAGGGATGGAATTTGTGGGGCAGGGATGGGATCTATGGGGCAGGAACGGGATCTATGGGGCAGGGACGGGATCTATGGGCCGGGATGGAATCTGTGGGGCAGGGATGGGATCTATGGGGCAGGGATGGGATCTATGGGGCAGAGACGGGATCTATGGGTCAGGGACGGGATCTATGGGGCAGGGATGGGATCTATGGGGCAGGGACGGGATCTATGGGGCAGGAACGGGATCTATGGGGCAGGGACGGGATCTATGGGGCAGGGACGGGATCTATGGGGCAGGATCTATGGGGCAGGAAGGGGATACATGCTCCATGGATCCCGACCCATAGATCCTGTCCACGCATACAGATCCCGTCCCTGCCCCATAGACACTATCTGAGCCCCATAGATCCTGCCCCACAGATCCTGCTCCATAGATCCTGTCTTTGTTCCCTATATCCTGTCCCTGCCCCATAGATCCCAGCCCAGCCCCATAGATCCCAGCCCTGCCCCATAGATCCCTTCCCTGCCCCATAAATCCCATCTCTGCCCCATCTATGCCATCCCCGCCCCACAGATTCCATCCCCGCCCCATAGATCCCATCCCCACCCCAAAGATCCCTTCCCTGCCCCATAAACCCCATCTCTGCCCCATAGATCCCTTCCCTGCCCCACAGATTCCATCCCCGCCCCATAGATCCCTTCCCTGCCCCATAAACCCCATCTCTGCCCCATAGATCCCATCTCTGCCCCACAGATCCCATCCCTGCCCCACAGATTCCATCCCGGCCCATAGATCCCGTCCCTGCCCCATAGATCCCGTTCCTGCCCCATAGATCCCATCCCTGCCCCACAAATTCCATCCCTGCCCCACAGATCCCGTCTCTACCCCATAGATCCCATTCCTGCCCCATAGATCCCATCTCTGCCCCACAGATTCCATCCCCACCCCATAGATCCCGTCCCTGCCCCATAGATCCAGTCTCTGCCCCACAGATTCCATCCCTGCCTCACAGATCCTGTCTCTGCCCCATAGATCCCATTCCTTCCCCATAGATCCCATCTCTGCCCCACAGATTCCATCCCCACCCCATAGATCCCGTCCCTGCCCCATAGATCCCATCCCCGCCCCATAGATCCCATCTCTGCCCCACAGATCCCATTCCTGCCCCATAGATCCCAGCCCTGCCCCATAGATGCCATCCGTGCCCCATAGATCCAGTCTCTGCCCCATAGATCCCATCCCTGCCCCATAGATCCCGTCCCTGCCCCATAAATCCCATCTCTGCCCCATCTATGCCATCCCCGCCCCACAGATTCCATCCCCGCCCCATAGATCCCATCCCCACCCCAAAGATCCCTTCCCTGACCCATAAACCCCATCTCTGCCCCATAGATCCCTTCCCTGCCCCATAGATCCCTTCCCTGCCCCACAGATTCCATCCCCGCCCCATAGATCCCTTCCCTGACCCATAAACCCCATCTCTGCCCCATAGATCCCATCTCTGCCCCACAGATCCCATCCCCGCCCCACAGGTTCCATCCCCGCCCCATAGATCCCGTCCCTGCCCCATAGATCCCATCCTCACCCCATAAATCCTGTCCCCACCCCACACACATCCTCTCCCCGCCCCACATACTTCCTCCCCGCCCCACACTTCCCGTCCCCGCCCCACACATCCTGTCCCCGCCCCACACATTTCCTCCCCGCCCCACATTTTCCGTCCCCATCCCACACATCCTCTCCCCGCCCTCCACATTCCATCCCCGCCCCATAGATCCCGTCCCTGCCCCATAGATCCCACCCCATAGATCCCCCCCCATAGATCGCACCCCATAGATCTCACCCCACACATCCCATCCCTGCCCCATAGATCTCACCCCATAGATCCCACCCCACACATCCCATCCCTGCCCCATAGATCCCACCCCACACATCCCATCCCTGCCCCATAGATCCCACCCCATAGATCTCACCCCACACATCCCATCCCTGCCCCATAGATCCCACCCCATAGATCTCACCCCACACATCCCATCCCTGCCCCATAGATCCCACCCCACACATCCCACCCCACACATCCCATCCCTGCCCCATAGATCCCACCCCATAGATCTCACCCCACACATCCCATCCCTGCCCCATAGATCTCACCCCACACATCCCATCCCTGCCCCATAGATCCCACCCCATAGATCTCACCCCACACATCCCATCCCTGCCCCATAGATCCCACCCCACACATCCCATCCCTGCCCCATAGATCCCACCCCACACATCCCACCCCACACATCCCATCCCTGCCCCATAGATCCCACCCCATAGATCTCACCCCACACATCCCATCCCTGCCCCATAGATCCCACCCCATAGATCTCACCCCACACATCCCATCCCTGCCCCATAGATCCCACCCCATAGATCTCACCCCACACATCCCATCCCTGCCCCATAGATCCCACCCCATAGATCTCACCCCACACATCCCATCCCTGCCCCATAGATCCCACCCCACACATCCCATCCCTGCCCCATAGATCCCACCCCACACATCCCACCCCACACATCCCATCCCTGCCCCATAGATCCCACCCCATAGATCTCACCCCACACATCCCATCCCTGCCCCATAGATCCCACCCCATAGATCTCACCCCACACATCCCATCCCTGCCCCATAGATCTCACCCCACACATCAAGTCCCTGCCCCATACATCTCCCCCCATAGATCCCTCCCCTCCCCCGACGTCCCTCACCCCATAACCACGCAGTGACCACAGGGGACATCCGTGTGACACACGGCTGTGGGGCACATATCTCTGCCCCATATCTCTGCCCCACATCCTGCCCCACATCCAGCCCCACAGCCTGCCCCATAACCTGCCCCATGTCCAGCCCCACAGCCTGCCCCACAGCCTGCCCCACAGCCTGCCCCATGTCCAGCCCCACATCCAGCCCCACAACCTGCCCCATAACCTGCCTTATCTCCTGCCCCATAACCTGCCTTATCTTCTGCCCCACATCCTGCCCCATAACCTGCCCCATGTCCAGCCCCACAGCCTGCCCCATGTCCAGCCCCACAGCCTGCCCCACAACCTGCCCCACAGCCTGCCCCACAACCTGCCCCATGTCCAGCCCCACAGCCTGCCCCATAACCTGCCCCACAGCCTGCCCCACAGCCTGCCCCATAACCTGCCCCACAACCTGCCCCATGTCCAGCCCCACAGCCTGCCCCACGGCCTGCCCCACAGCCTGCCCCATAACGAGCCCCACAACCTGCCCCATAACCTGCCTTATCTCCTGCCCCACAGCCTGCCCCATAACCTGCCCCACAGCCTGCCCCACATCCAGCCCCACAGCCTGCCCCATAACCTGCCCCATGTCCAGCCCCACAGCCTGCCCCACAGCCTGCCCCATAACGAGCCCCACAACCTGCCCCATAACCTGCCTTATCTCCTGCCCCACAGCCTGCCCCACAACCTGCCCCATGTCCAGCCTCACAACCTGCCCCATAACCTGCCTTATCTCCTGCCCCATAACCTGCCTTATATCCGGCCCATTAGCTTGCCCCATATCCTGTCTCATAACCTGCCCCATATCCTGCCCCATAGCCAGCTCCATATCCTGCCCCATAACCTGCCCCATATCCTGCCCCATAGCTTGCCCCATATCCTGTCTCATATCTCTGCCCCATAACCAGCCCCATAACCCGCCCCATAACCAGCCCCATAGCCTGCCCCATAACCAGCCCCATAGCGTGCCCTACATCCTGCCCTTAACCAGCCCCACATCCCGCCCCACATCCCGCCCCACACGGTGGCCCGGCGCTCACCCGCTGACCCCATAGCGCGTCGATCCCCCATTGTTCGGACCTCGCGGGGCCCTATGGGGTCACGGCGCTGCGCCCCATAACCGCCCGCATTCCTCCGGCGCTGCGTGGCCGTGCCTCTGCCCCACGGCGCTATGGGGCGGGGCGGGGAGGGGCTGCGGCTGCGGCGCTGACCCCATTGCTCACCCCATTGCTCACCCCATTGCTCAGCCCGGAACCGGCCCCATCTCTGACCCCGTGAGGGACCCCGTAACTGACCCCATAACTGACCCCATCAGGGACCCCGTAACTGACCCCATAACTGACCCCATAGGTGACCCTGTAAATGATCCCATAAGGGACCCCATAACTGACCCCATAACTAACCCCATAGGTGACCCTATAAGGGACTGACCCCATAGGTGACCCTGTAAATGACCCCATAAGGGACCCCATAACTGACCCCATAGGTGACCCTATAAGGGACTGACCCCGTAGGTGACTCTGTAAATGACCCCATAAGGGACCCCATAACTGACCCCACAGGTGACCCTATAAGGGACTGACCCCATAGGTGACCCTGTAAATGATCCCATAAGGGACCCCATAACTGACCCCACAGGTGACCCTATAAGGGACTGACCCCATAGGTGACCCTGTAAATGACCCCATAAGGGACCCCATAACTGACCCCATAGGTGACCCTATAAGGGACTGACCCCGTAGGTGACTCTGTAAATGACCCCATAAGGGACCCCATAACTGACCCCACAGGTGACCCTATAAGGGACTGACCCCATAGGTGACCCTGTAAATGATCCCATAAGGGACCCCATAACTGACCCCACAGGTGACCCTATAAGGGACTGACCCCGTAGGTGACCCTGTAAATGACCCCATAAGGGACCCCATAACTGACCCCACAGGTGACCCTATAAGGGACTGACCCCGTAGGTGACCCTGTAAATGACCCCATAAGGGACCCCATAACTGACCCCATAGTGACCCTATAAGGGACTGACCCTGTAGGTGACTCTGTAAATGACCCCATAAGGGACCCCATAACTGACCCCATAGGTGACCCTATAAGGGACTGACCCCATCGGTGACCCTGTAAATGACCCCATAAGGGACCCCATAACTGACCCCATAACTAACCCCATAGGTGACCCTATAAGGGACTGACCCCATAGGTGACCCTGTAAATGACCCCATAAGGGACCCCATAACTGACCCCATAACTAACCCCATAGGTGACCCTATAAGGGACTGACCCCATAGGTGACCCTGTAAATGACCCCATAAGGGACCCCATAACTGACCCCATAACTAACCCCATAGGTGACCCTATAAGGGACTGACCCCGTAGGTGACTCTGTAAATGACCCCATAAGGGACCCCATAACTGACCCCACAGGTGACCCTATAAGGGACTGACCCCATAGGTGACCCTGTAAATGATCCCATAAGGGACCCCATAACTGACCCCACAGGTGACCCTATAAGGGACTGACCCCATAGGTGACCCTGTAAATGACCCCATAAGGGACCCCATAACTGACCCCATAGGTGACCCTATAAGGGACTGACCCCGTAGGTGACTCTGTAAATGACCCCATAAGGGACCCCATAACTGACCCCACAGGTGACCCTATAAGGGACTGACCCCATAGGTGACCCTGTAAATGATCCCATAAGGGACCCCATAACTGACCCCACAGGTGACCCTATAAGGGACTGACCCCGTAGGTGACCCTGTAAATGACCCCATAAGGGACCCCATAACTGACCCCACAGGTGACCCTATAAGGGACTGACCCCGTAGGTGACCCTGTAAATGACCCCATAAGGGACCCCATAACTGACCCCATAGTGACCCTATAAGGGACTGACCCTGTAGGTGACTCTGTAAATGACCCCATAAGGGACCCCATAACTGACCCCATAGGATAGGTGACCCTATAAGGGACTGACCCCATCGGTGACCTGTAAATGACCCCATAAGGGACCCCATAACTGACCCCATAACTAACCCCATAGGTGACCCTATAAGGGACTGACCCCATAGGTGACCCTGTAAATGACCCCATAAGGGACCCCATAACTGACCCCATAACTAACCCCATAGGTGACCCTATAAGGGACTGACCCCATAGGTGACCCTGTAAATGACCCCATAAGGGACCCCATAACTGACCCATAACTAACCCCATAGGTGACCCTATAAGGGACTGACCCCATAGGTGACCCTGTAAATGACCCCATAAGGGACCCCATAACTGACCCCATAACTAACCCATAGGTGACCCTATAAGGGACTGACCCCATAGGTGACCCTGTAAATGACCCATAAGGGACCCATAACTGACCCCATAACTGACCCCATAGGTGACCCTATAAGGGACTGACCCCATAGGTGACCCTGTAAATGACCCCATAAAGGACCCCATAACTGACCCCATAACTGACCCCACAGGTGACCCTGTAAATGACCCCATAAGGAACCCCATAACTGACCCCATTAAGGACCCCATAACAAATCCCATTAAGGACCCCATAACCGATCCCATAAAAGACCCCATAGGTGACCCCATCTCTGATGCCATAAGGGACCCATAACTGACCCCATAACTGACCCCATAGGTGACCCCATGAATGACCCCATAACCGACCCCATAACTGACCCCGTAGGTGACCCTGTAAATGATCCCATAAGGGACCCCATGACTGACCCCATAGGTGACCCTATAAGGGACTGACCCCGTAGGTGACCCTGTAAGGGACTGACCCCATAGGTGACCCTGTAAATGACCCCATAAGGGACCCCATAACTGACCCCATAACTGACCCCATAGGTGACCCTGTAAATGATCCCATAAGGGACCCCATAACTGACCCCATAGGTGACCCTATAAGGGACTGACCCCGTAGGTGACCCTGTAAATGATCCCATAAGGGACCCCATGACTGACCCCATAGGTGACCCTATAAGGGACTGACCCCGTAGGTGACCCTGTAAGGGACTGACCCCATAGGTGACCCTGTAAATGACCCCATAAGGGACCCCATAACTGACCCCATAACTGACCCCATAGGTGACCCTATAAGGGACTGACCCCATAGGTGACCCTGTAAATGACCCCATAAGGGACCCCATAACTGACCCCATAACTGACCCATAGGTGACCCTGTAAATGATCCCATAAGGGACCCCATAACTGACCCCATAGGTGACCCTATAAGGGACTGACCCCGTAGGTGACCCTGTAAATGATCCCATAAGGGACCCCATGACTGACCCCATAGGTGACCCTATAAGGGACTGACCCCGTAGGTGACCCTGTAAGGGACTGACCCCATAGGTGACCCTGTAAATGACCCCATAAGGGACCCCATAACTGACCCCATAGGTGACCCTATAAGGGACTGACCCCATAGGTGACCCTGTAAATGACCCCATAAGGGACCCCATAACTGACCCATAACTGACCCCATAGGTGACCCTATAAGGGACTGACCCCATAGGTGACCCTGTAAATGACCCCATAAGGGACCCCATAACTGACCCCATAACTGACCCCATAGGTGACCCTATAAGGGACTGACCCCATAGGTGACCCTGTAAATGACCCCATAACTGACCCCATAACTGACCCCATAGGTGACCCTATAAGGGACTGACCCCATAGGTGACCCTGTAAATGATCCCATAAGGGACCCCATAACTGACCCCATAGGTGACCCTATAAGGGACTGACCCCGTAGGTGACTCTGTAAATGACCCCATAAGGGACCCCATAACTGACCCCATAGGTGACCCTATAAGGGACTGACCCCGTAGGTGACTCTGTAAATGACCCCATAAGGGACCCCATAACTGACCCCATAGGTGACCCTATAAGGGACTGACCCCGTAGGTGACCCTGTAAATGACCCCATAAGGGACCCCATAACTGACCCCATAACTGACCCCACAGGTGACCCTGTAAATGACCCCATAAGGAACCCCATAACTGACCCCATTAAGGACCCCATAACAAATCCCATTAAGGACCCCATAACCGATCCCATAAAAGACCCCATAGGTGACCCCATCTCTGATGCCATAAGGGACCCCATAACTGACCCCATAACTGACCCCATAGGTGACCCCATGAATGACCCCATAACCGACCCCATAGGTGACCCTGTAAATGACCCAATAAGTGGCCCCATAACCGATCCCATAAAGGACCCCATAGGTGACCCCGTAAGTGACCCCATAAGGGACCCCATAACTGACCCCAAAGGTGACCCTATAAGGGACTGACCCCATAGGTGACCCCGTAAGTGACCCCATGAGGGACCCCATAACTGACCCCATTAAGGACCCCATAGGTGACCCTGTAAGTGACCCCATAAGGGACCCCATCTCTGACCCCATAGGTGACCCCATAAGGGACCCCATAACTGATCCCATAAAGGACCCCATAGGTGACCCAATAAAGGACCCCACAGGTGACCCTATAAGTGACCCCATGAATGACCGCATAACTGACCCCATCGGTGACCCCATAACTGATCCCATAAAGGACCCCATAACTGACCCCATAAGGGACCCCATAACTGACCCCATTAAGGACCCCATAGGTGACCCCGTAAGTGACCCCATAAGGGACCCCATAACTGATCCCATTAAGGACCCCATAGGTGACCCCGTAAGTGACCCCATAAGGGACCCCATAACTGACCCCATTAAGGACCCCATAGGTGATCCTATAAGGGACTGACCCCATAGGTGACCCCATAACTGACCCCATAAAGGACCCCACAGGTGACCCTATAAGTGACCCCATGAATGACCGCATAACTGACCCCATCGGTGACCCCATAACAAATCCCATTAAGGACCCCATAAGCGATCCCATAAAGGACCCTATAACTGACCCCATAAGGGACCCCATAACTGACCCCATTAAGGACCCCATAGGTGACCCCATAACTGACCCCAAAGGTGACCCTATAAGGGACTGACCCCATAGGTGACCCCATAACTGACCCCATAGGTGACCCTATAAGGGACTGACCCCATAGGTGACCCCATAACTGACCCCATAAGGGACTCCAATGTCCCCGATGTCCCCTCAGTGTCCCCCCATTGTCCCCAATGTCCCCCCAATGTCCCCCCATTGTCCCCAATGTCCCCCCAATGTCCCCCCAATGTCCTCATTGTCCCCCCATTGTCCCCATTGTCCCCATTGTCCCCATTGTCCCCCCATTGTCCCCAATGTCCCCCCAGTGTCCCCCCATTGTCCCCAATGTCCCCCCATTGTCCCCATTGTCCCCAATGTCCCCCCAATGTCCCCCCATTTATCCCCCCAATGTCCTCATTGTCCCCCCATTGTCCCCAATGTCCCCCCAGTGTCCCCCCATTGTTCCCATTGTCCCCAATGTCCCCCCATTGTCCCCCCATTGTCCCCTCAGTGTCCCCAATGTCCCCCCAATTCCCCCCAATGTCCCCAGTGTCCCCCCAATGTCCCCAGTGTCCCCCCAATCTCCCCATTGTCCCCCCAGTGTCCCCAGTGTCCCCCCAATGTCCCCCCAATGTCCTCATTGTCCCCTCAGTGTCCCCATTTCCCCCCAATGTCCCCCCATTGTCCCCTCAGTGTCCCCAATGTCCCCCCATTGTCCCCCCAGTGTCCCCATTGTCCCCAATGTCCTCATTGTCCCCCCATTGTCCCCCCATTGTCCCCAATGTCCCCCCAATGTCCCCCCATTGTCCCCATTGTCCCCCCAATGTCCCCCCATTGTCCCCATTGTCCCCCCATTGTCCCCCCATTGTCCCCAATGTCCCCCCAGTGTCCCCCCATTGTCCCCAATGTCCACCCAATGTCCCCCCATTGTCCCCCCATTGTCCCCAATGTCCCCCCATTGTCCCCTCAGTGTCCCCAATGTCCCCCATTGTCCCCCCAGTGTCCCCCCATTGTCCCCAATGTCCCCCCATTGTCGCCCCATTGTCCCCTCATTGTCCCCCCAATGTCCCCCCATTGTCCCCAGTGTCCCCCCATTGTCCCCATTGTCCCCCAATGTCCCCCCAATGTCCTCATTGTCCCCCCATTGTCCCCAATGTCCCCCAATGTCCCCCCATTGTCCCCAATGTCCCCCAGTGTCCCCCCATTGTCCCCCCATTGTCCCCTCAGTGTCCCCCATTGTCCCCAGTGTCCCCCCATTGTCCCCCCATTGTCCCCAATTTCCCCATTGTCCCCAGTGTCCCCCCATTGTCCCCCTCCCCCCCCACTGTCCCCGCGGTCACCGCGGCGCCCCCGATCACGTGACGCCCCCGCGGGGGCGTGGCCCCGCGCCCTGACCCCGCCCCCTCGGCCCACTCCCTCCCTCAGCCAATCGGAGCGCTCGGCGGGAGCCGGAGGGGGCGGGGACTTTCCCCGCTCTCCCTCCCCTCCTCCCGGACCAATCCGCGGCGAAAGGGGCGGGACCTCTTCCTCCGCCCGCCTATCAGCGCTCGGCCCGCGAGAGGGTTGGGGGCGGGGCAGCCAATGGGAGGGCGCGGGGGGCGGAGCGTCGGGCGGCCATGGGGCAGCGCGCGGCGGTGAGCGCGGAGCGGGGACCCCCCGAACCCCCCCCCGAGTCCTTCCGGAAATCCCCGAACCCCTCCCGGAAATCCCCGAACCCCTCTCGGAAATCCCCGAGTCCCCCTCCCCGGGGAAGTCTCCCGAGCCGTCCCCGCGGGGATCGTGCCGTGGGGCGATGGTTGTGGGGCGCCGTGGGGCGGCGGTGGGGCAGAGTTCGCTGTGGGGCGGGGGATCCGGGCTGCTCAGCTGTGGGGCGGCTGTGGGGAAGCTGTGGGGCTGGGTTCCCTATGGGGTGGCCATGGGGTTGGGTGCCCTATGGGGCGGTTAGAGGGCTGGGTTCTCTATGGGGTGGCTATAGGGCAGCTATGGGGGCTGCTGTGGGGCTGGGTTCCCTATGGGGCGGCTATGAGGTGGCTGTAGGGCAGCTATGGGGCTGCTATGGGGCTGGGTTCCCTATGGGGTGGCTATAGGACAGATATGGGGCGGCTATGGGGCTGGGTTCCCTATAGGGCAGCTATAGGGCAGCTATGAGGTGGCTGTAGGGCAGCTATGGGGCTGCTATGGGGCTGGGTAGGCCATGGGGTGGCTATAGGGCAGCTATGGGGCGGCTATGGGGCTGGGTTGGCTATGGGGTGGCTGTAGGACAGCTATGGGGCTGCTGTGGGGCTGGGTTCCCTATGGGGTGGCTATAGGGCAGCTATGGGGCAGCTGTGGGGCTGGGTTCCCTATGGGGTGGCTATGGGGCAGCTATGGGGCAGCTGTGGGGCTGGGTTCCCTATGGGGTGGCTATAGGGCCGCTATAGGGCTGCTATGGGACAGGGTTCCCTATGGGGTGACTATAGGGCAGCTATGGGGGTGCTATGGGGCAGGGTTCCCTATGGGGCCGCTATAGGGCTGCTATTGGGCTGGGTTGGCCATGGGGTGGCTATAGGGCAGCTATGGGGCAGCTATGGGGCTGGGTTCCCTATGGGGTGGCTATAGGGCAGCTATGGGGCGGTTATAGGGCTGGGTTCCCTATAGGGCAGCTTTAGGGCAGCTATGGGGCGGCTATGGGGCTGGGTTGGCTATGGGGTGGCTATAGGACAGATATGGGGCGGCTATGGGGCTGGGTTGGCTATGGGGTGGCTGTAGGGCAGCTATGGGGCTACTGTGGGGCTGGGTTCCCTATGGGGTGGCTATAGGACAGATATGGGGCGGCTATGGGGCTGGGTTCCCTATGGGGTGGCTGTAGGGCAGCTATGGGGCGGTTATAGGGCTGGGTTCCCTATAGGGCAGCTATAGGGCAGCTATGGGGCTGCTATGGGGCTGGGTTGGCTATGGGGTGGCTATAGGACAGATATGGGGCGGCTATGGGGCTGGGTTGGCTATGGGGTGGCTGTAGGGCAGCTATGGGGCGGCTATGGGGCTGGGTTGGCTATGGGGTGGCTATAGGACAGATATGGGGCGGCTATGGGGCTGGGTTCCCTATGGGTTGGCTGTAGGACAGCTATGGGGCGGCTATGGGGCTGGGTTCCCTATGGGGTGGCTATAGGACAGATATGGGGCGGCTATGGGGCTGGGTTCCCTATAGGGCAGCTATAGGGCAGCTATGAGGTGGCTGTAGGGCAGCTATGGGGCTGCTATGGGGCTGGGTTGGCTATGGGGTGGGTATAGGGCAGCTATGGGGCAGCTGTGGGGCTGGGTTCCCTATGGGGTGGCTATAGGGCAGCTATGGGGCAGCTGTGGGGCTGGGTTCCCTATGGGGTGGCTATAGGACAGATATGGGGCGGCTATGGGGCTGGGTTCCCTATGGGGTGGCTGTAGGACAGATATGGGGCGGCTATGGGGCTGGGTTCCCTATGGGGTGGCTATAGAGCTGCTATTGGGTGGCTATGGGGCTGGGTTCCCTATGGGGTGACCATAGGGCTGCTATGGGGCTGCTATGGGGCTGGGTTCCCTATGGGGTGGCTATAGGACAGATATGGGTCGGCTATGGGGCTGGGTTCCCTATGGGGTGACTATAGGGCAGCTATGGGGCTGCTATGCGGCAGGGTTCCCTATGGGGCAGCTATAGGGCAGCTGTGGGGTGGGTATAGGGCAGCTATGGGGCAGCTGTGGGGCTGGGTTGGCTATGGGGTGGGTATAGGGCAGCTATGGGGCAGCTATGGGGCTGGGTTCCCTATGGGGTGGCTGTAGGACAGCTATGGGGCGGCTATGGGGTTGGGTTCCCTATGGGGTGACCATAGGGCTGCTATGGGGCTGCTATGGGGCAGGGTTCCCTATGGGGCCGCTATAGGGCTGCTATGGGGCTGGGTTCCCTATGGGGTGGCTATAGGGCAGCTATGGGGTGGCTGTTGGGGCTGGGTTGGCTATGGGGTGGCTGTAGGACAGCTATGGGGCTGACTATGGGGCTGGGTTCCCTATGGGGTGGCTGTAGGGCAGCTATGGGGCTGCTATGGGGCAGGGTTCCCTATGGGGTGGCTATAGGGCCGCTATGGGGCTGCTATGGGGCTGGGTTCCCTATGGGGCGGCTATAGGGCCGCTATGGGGCTGCTATGGGGCTGGGTTCGCTGTGGGGCAGGTATGGGGCAGCTATGGGGCCAGGTGTAGGGGCTGTGGGGCCGTTATGGGGCAGCTGTAGTTCCTATTGAGGGTCCCGCTATGGGTTCTGCTATGGGGCAGCTGCGGGTCCCGCTATGGGGCAGCTATGGGGCAGATGTGGGTCTCGCTGTGGGTCCCGCTATGGGTCCCGCTATGGAGCAGCTGTGGGTCTCGCTATGGGGCAGCTGTGGGGCGGCTGTGGGTCCCGCTGTGGGTCCCACTATGGGGCAGATGTGGGTCCCGCTATGGGTTCTGCTATGGGGCAGCTGTGGGTCCCGCTATGGGGCAGCTATGGGTCCCGCTATGGGGCAGCTGTGGATCCCGCTATGGGTCCCGCTATGGGGCAGCTCTGGGTCTCGCTATGGGGCAGCTGTGGGGCGGCTGTGGGTCCTGCTATGGGGCAGCTGTGAGTCCCGCTGTGGGTCCCGCTATGGGGCAGATGTGGGTCCCGCTATGGGGCAGCTATGGGTCCCGCTGTGGGTCCCGCTATGGTGCAGCTGTGGGGCAGCTATGCGGCGGCTGTGGGTCCCGCTATGGGGCAGCTATAGGGCAGCTGTGGGGCAGCTATGGGGCAGCTGTGGGGCAGCTGTGGGGCAGCTATGGGGCAGCTGTGGGGCGGCTGTGGGGCGGCTGTGGGGCAGCTATGGGGCAGCTGTGGGGCAGCTGTGGGGCAGCTATAGGGCAGCTATGGGGCAGCTGTGGGGCAGCTGTGGGGCAGCTGTGGGGCAGCTATAGGGCAGCTGTGGGGCAGCTATAGGGCAGCTATGGGGCAGCTGTGGGGCAGCTGTGGGGCAGCTGTGGGGCAACTATGGGGCGGCTGTGGGGCAGCTGTGGGGCAGCTGTGGGGCTGCTATGGGGCCGCTATGTGGCAGCTATAGGGCAGCTGTGGGGCAGCTGTGGGGCAGCTATAGGGCAGCTATGGGGCAGCTATAGGGCAGCTGTGGGGCAGCTATAGGGCAGCTATGGGGCAGCTGTGGGGCAGCTATGGGGCGGCTGTGGGTCTCGCTATGGGACAGCTATGGGGCAGCTGTGGGGCAGCTATAGGGGCAGCTATGGGGCAGCTGTGGGGCGGCTGTGGGGCAGCTGTGGGGCGGCTGTGGGGCGGCTATGGGGCAGCTATAGGGCAGCTATGGGGCAGCTGTGGGGCAGCTATAGGGCAGCTATGGGGCAGCTATGGGGCAGCTATGGGGCAGCCATGGTGCAGCTATAGGGCAGCTATGGGGCAGCTATAGGGCAGCTATGGAGCAGCTGTGGGGCAGCTATAGGGCAGCTATAGGGCAGCTGTGGGGCAGCTATAGGGCAGCTATGGGGCAGCTGTGGGGCAGCTATGGGGCAGCTGTGGGGCAGCTGTGGGGCAGCTATGGGGCAGCTATAGGGCAGCTATGGGGCAGCTATAGGGCAGCTATGGGGCAGCTGTGGGGCAGCTGTGGGGCGGCTGTGGGGCAGCTGTGGGGCAGCTATGGGGCAGCTGTGGGGCGGCTGTGGGGCAGCTGTGGGGCAGCTGTGGGGCAGCTATGGGGCAGCTGTGGGGCTGCTATGGGGCCGCTATGTGGCAGCTATGTGGCAGCTATAGGGCAGCTATGGGGCAGCTGTGGGGCAGCTGTGGGGCAGCTATGGGGCGGCTGTGGGTCTCGCTATGGGACAGCTGTGGGGCAGCTGTGGGGCAGCTGTGGGGCAGCTATGGGGCAGCTATAGGGCAGCTGTGGGGCAGCTATGGGGTAGCTATAGGGCAGCTATGGGGCAGCTGTGGGGCAGCTCTGGGGCAGCTGTGGGGCGGCTGTGGGGCGGCTATGGGGCAGCTGTGGGGCAGCTATGGGGCAGCTGTGGGGCAGCTATAGGGCAGCTGTGGGGCAGCTATAGGGCAGCTGTGGGGCAGCTGTGGGGCAGCTATAGGGCGGCTGTGGGTCCCGCTGTGGGTCCCGCTATGGGGCAGCTGTGCGTCTCGCTATGGGGCAGCTGTGGGTCCCGCTGTGGGTCCCGCTATGGGGCAGACGTGGGTCCCGCTATGGGTCCCGTTATGGGTCCCGCTATGGGTCCCGCTATGGGGCAGCTGTGGGGCAGCTATAGGGGCAGCAATAGGGCAGCTATGGGGCAGCTGTGGGGCAGCTGTGGGGCGGCTGTGGGGCAGCTATAGGGCAGCTATGGGGCAGCTGTGGGGCAGCTGTGGGGCGGCTGTGGGTCTCGCTATGGGACAGCTATGGGGCAGCTGTGGGGCAGCTGTGGGGCAGCTATGGGGCAGCTATGGGGCAGCTATAGGGCAGCTGTGGGGCAGCTATGGGGCAGCTATGGGGCAGCTATAGGGCAGCTGTGGGGCAGCTATGGGGCAGCTATGGGGCAGCTATGGGGCAGCTATAGGGCAGCTGTGGGGCAGCTATAGGGGCAGCTATGGGGCAGCTGTGGGGCGGCTGTGGGGCGGCTATGGGGCAGCTGTGGGGCGGCTGTGGGGCAGCTGTGGGGCCGCTGTGGGGCAGCTATGGGGCAGCTGTGGGGCAGCTGTGGGGCAGCTGTGAGGCAGCTGTGGGGCGGCTATGGGGCAGCTGTGGGGCAGCTATGGGGCAGCTATGGGGCAGCTATGGGGCAGCTATGGGGCAGCTATAGGGCAGCTGTGGGGCAGCTATGGGGCTGCTATGGGGCCGCTATGTGGCAGCTATAGGGCAGCTATGGGGCAGCTGTGGGGCAGCTGTGGGGCGGCTGTGGGGCAGCTATAGGGCAGCTATGGGGCAGCTGTGGGGCAGCTGTGGGGCGGCTGTGGGTCTCGCTATGGGACAGCTATGGGGCAGCTGTGGGGCAGCTGTGGGGCAGCTATGGGGCAGCTATGGGGCAGCTATGGGGCAGCTATAGGGCAGCTGTGGGGCAGCTATGGGGCAGCTATGGGGCAGCTATGGGGCAGCTATAGGGCAGCTGTGGGGCAGCTATGGGGCAGCTATAGGGCAGCTATGGGGCAGCTGTGGGGCAGCTATGGGGCAGCTATAGGGCAGCTATGGGGCAGCTGTGGGGCAGCTGTGGGGCAGCTATGGGGCAGCTGTGGGGCAGCTGTGGGGCGGCTGTGGGGCAGCTATAGGGCAGCTATGGGGCAGCTGTGGGGCAGCTGTGGGGCGGCTGTGGGTCTCGCTATGGGACAGCTATGGGGCAGCTGTGGGGCAGCTGTGGGGCAGCTATGGGGCAGCTATGGGGCAGCTATGGGGCAGCTATAGGGCAGCTGTGGGGCAGCTATAGGGGCAGCTATGGGGCAGCTGTGGGGCGGCTGTGGGGCGGCTATGGGGCAGCTGTGGGGCAGCTATGGGGCAGCTGTGGGGCAGCTGTGGGGCAGCTGTAGGGCGGCTGTGGGTCCCGCTGTGGGTCCCGCTATGGGGCAGCTGTGGGTCTCGCTATGGGGCAGCTGTGGGTCCCGCTGTGGGTCCCGCTATGGGGCAGACGTGGGTCCCGCTATGGGTCCCGTTATGGGGCAGCTGTGGGGCAGCTATAGGGGCAGCTATGGGGCAGCTGTGGGGCAGCTGTGGGGCAGCTGTAGGGCGGCTGTGGGTCCCGCTGTGGGTCCCGCTATGGGGCAGCTGTGGGTCTCGCTATGGGGCAGCTGTGGGTCCCGCTGTGGGTCCCGCTATGGGGCAGACGTGGGTCCCGCTATGGGTCCCGTTATGGGGCAGCTGTGGGGCAGCTATAGGGGCAGCAATAGGGCAGCTATGGGGCAGCTGTGGGGCAGCTGTGGGGCAGCTGTGGGGCGGCTGTGGGGCAGCTATAGGGGCAGCTATAGGGCAGCTGTGGGGCACCTATGGGGCAGCTATGGGGCGGCTGTGGGGCGGCTGTGGGGCAGCTATAGGGCAGCTATGGGGCAGCTGTGGGGCAGCTGTGGGGCAGCTGTGGGGCAGCTATGGGGCGGCTGTGGGGCAGCTATGGGGCAGCTGTGGGGCAGCTGTGGCGCAGCTGTGGGGCAGCTGTGGGGCAGCTATGGGGCGGCTGTGGGGCAGCTATGGGGCAGCTGTGGGGCAGCTGTGGGGCAGCTATGGGGCAGCTATAGGGCAGCTATGGGGTAGCTGTGGGGCAGCTGAGGGGCAGCTATGGGGCGGCTGTGGGTCTCGCTATGGGACAGCTATGGGGCAGCTGTGGGGCAGCTGTGGGGCAGCTATGGGGCAGCTGTGGGGCAGCTGTGGGGCGGCTGTGGGGCAGCTGTGGGGCAGCTGTGGGGCAGCTATGGGGCAGCTGTGGGGCAGCTGTGGGGCAGCTGTGGGGCAGCTATGGGGCAGCTATGGGGCAGCTATGGGGCAGCTATAGGGCAGCTGTGGGGCGGCTATGGGGCAGCTGTGGGGCAGCTATGGGGCAGCTGTGGGGCAGCTGTGGGGCAGCTATGGGGCAGCTGTGGGGCAGCTGTGGGGCAGCTATGGGGCAGCTATGGGGCAGCTGTGGGGCAGCTGTGGGGCAGCCGTGGGGCAGCTATGGGGCTGCTATGGGGCCGCTATGTGGCAGCTATAGGGCAGCTATGGGGCAGCTGTGGGGCAGCTGTGGGGCAGCTATGGGGCGGCTGTGGGTCTCGCTATGGGACAGCTATGGGGCAGCTGTGGGGCAGCTGTGGGGCAGCTATGGGGCAGCTATGGGGCAGCTATAGGGCAGCTATGGGGCAGCTATGGGGCAGCTATGGGGCAGCTATAGGGCAGCTGTGGGGCAGCTATGGGGCAGCTATGGGGCAGCTATGGGGCAGCTATAGGGCAGCTGTGGGGCAGCTATAGGGGCAGCTATGGGGCAGCTGTGGGGCGGCTGTGGGGCGGCTATGGGGCAGCTGTGGGGCAGCTATGGGGCAGCTGTGGGGCAGCTGTGGGGCAGCTGTAGGGCGGCTGTGGGTCCCGCTGTGGGTCCCGCTATGGGGCAGCTGTGGGTCTCGCTATGGGGCAGCTGTGGGTCCCGCTGTGGGTCCCGCTATGGGGCAGACGTGGGTCCCGCTATGGGTCCCGTTATGGGGCAGCTGTGGGGCAGCTATAGGGGCAGCAATAGGGCAGCTATGGGGCAGCTGTGGGGCAGCTGTGGGGCGGCTGTGGGGCAGCTATAGGGGCAGCTATAGGGCAGCTGTGGGGCACCTATGGGGCAGCTATGGGGCGGCTGTGGGGCGGCTGTGGGGCAGCTATAGGGCAGCTTTGGGGCAGCTGTGCGGCAGCTGTGGGGCAGCTGTGGGGCAGCTATGGGGCGGCTGTGGGGCAGCTATGGGGCAGCTGTGGGGCAGCTGTGGGGCAGCTATGGGGCAGCTATGGGGCAGCTGTGGGGCAGCTGTGGGGCAGCCGTGGGGCAGCTATGGGGCTGCTATGGGGCCGCTATGTGGCAGCTATAGGGCAGCTATGGGGCAGCTGTGGGGCAGCTGTGGGGCAGCTATGGGGCGGCTGTGGGTCTCGCTATGGGACAGCTTTGGGGCAGCTGTGGGGCAGCTGTGGGGCAGCTATGGGGCAGCTATAGGGCAGCTGTGGGGCAGCTATGGGGTAGCTATAGGGCAGCTATGGGGCAGCTGTGGGGCAGCTCTGGGGCAGCTGTGGGGCGGCTGTGGGGCAGCTGTGGGGCAGCTATGGGGCAGCTGTGGGGCAGCTATAGGGCAGCTGTGGGGCAGCTATAGGGCAGCTGTGGGGCAGCTGTGGGGCAGCTATAGGGCGGCTGTGGGTCCCGCTGTGGGTCCCGCTATGGGGCAGCTGTGCGTCTCGCTATGGGGCAGCTGTGGGTCCCGCTGTGGGTCCCGCTATGGGGCAGACGTGGGTCCTGCTATGGGTCCCGTTATGGGTCCCGCTATGGGTCCCGCTATGGGGCAGCTGTGGGGCAGCTATAGGGGCAGCAATAGGGCAGCTATGGGGCAGCTGTGGGGCAGCTGTGGGGCGGCTGTGGGGCAGCTATAGGGCAGCTATGGGGCAGCTGTGGGGCAGCTGTGGGGCGGCTGTGGGTCTCGCTATGGGACAGCTATGGGGCAGCTGTGGGGCAGCTGTGGGGCAGCTATGGGGCAGCTATGGGGCAGCTATAGGGCAGCTGTGGGGCAGCTATGGGGCAGCTATGGGGCAGCTATGGGGCAGCTATAGGGCAGCTGTGGGGCAGCTATGGGGCAGCTATAGGGCAGCTGTGGGGCAGCTATAGGGGCAGCTATGGGGCAGCTGTGGGGCGGCTGTGGGGCGGCTATGGGGCAGCTGTGGGGCGGCTGTGGGGCAGCTGTGGGGCCGCTGTGGGGCGGCTATGGGGCAGCTATGGGGCAGCTGTGGGGCAGCTGTGAGGCAGCTGTGGGGCGGCTATGGGGCAGCTGTGGGGCAGCTATGGGGCAGCTGTGGGGCAGCTGTGGGGCAGCTATGGGGCAGCTGTGGGGCAGCTGTGGGGCGGCTGTGGGGCAGCTATGGGGCAGCTATAGGGGCAGCTATGGGGCAGCTATGGGGCAGCTGTGGGGCAGCTGTGGGGCAGCTGTGGGGCGGCTGTGGGTCTCGCTATGGGACAGCTATGGGGCAGCTGTGGGGCAGCTGTGGGGCAGCTATGGGGCAGCTATGGGGCAGCTATGGGGCAGCTATAGGGCAGCTGTGGGGCAGCTATGGGGCAGCTATGGGGCAGCTATGGGGCAGCTATAGGGCAGCTGTGGGGCAGCTATGGGGCAGCTATAGGGGCAGCTATGGGGCAGCTGTGGGGCAGCTGTGGGGCAGCTGTGGGGCGGCTGTGGGTCTCGCTATGGGACAGCTATGGGGCAGCTGTGGGGCAGCTGTGGGGCAGCTATGGGGCAGCTATGGGGCAGCTATGGGGCAGCTATAGGGCAGCTGTGGGGCAGCTATGGGGCAGCTATGGGGCAGCTATGGGGCAGCTATAGGGCAGCTATGGGGCAGCTGTGGGGCAGCTATGGGGCAGCTATAGGGCAGCTATGGGGCAGCTGTGGGGCAGCTGTGGGGCAGCTGTAGGGCGGCTGTGGGTCCCGCTGTGGGTCCCGCTATGGGGCAGCTGTGGGTCTCGGTATGGGGCAGCTGTGGGTCCCGCTGTGGGTCCCGCTATGGGGCAGACGTGGGTCCCGCTATGGGTCCCGTTATGGGGCAGCTGTGGGGCAGCTATAGGGGCAGCAATAGGGCAGCTATGGGGCAGCTGTGGGGCAGCTGTGGGGCAGCTATGGGGCAGCTGTGGGGCAGCTGTGGGGCGGCTGTGGGGCAGCTATAGGGCAGCTATGGGGCAGCTGTGGGGCAGCTGTGGGGCAGCTATGGGGCAGCTATGGGGCAGCTATGGGGCAGCTATAGGGCAGCTGTGGGGCACCTATGGGGCAGCTATGGGGCGGCTGTGGGGCGGCTGTGGGGCAGCTATAGGGCAGCTATGGGGCAGCTGTGGGGCAGCTGTGGGGCAGCTGTGGGGCAGCTATGGGGCGGCTGTGGGGCAGCTATGGGGCAGCTGTGGGGCAGCTGTGGGGCAGCTATGGGGCAGCTATAGGGCAGCTATGGGGTAGCTGTGGGGCAGCTGTGGGGCAGCTATGGGGCGGCTGTGGGTCTCGCTATGGGACAGCTATGGGGCAGCTGTGGGGCAGCTGTGGGGCAGCTATAGGGCAGTTGTGGGGCAGCTATGGGGCAGCTATGGGGCAGCTATGGTGCAGCTATAGGGCAGCTGTGGGGCAGCTATGGGGCAGCTATAGGGCAGCTATGGGGCAGCTATAGGGCAGCTATGGGGCAGCTGTGGGGCAGCTATGGGGCAGCTATGGGGCAGCTATGGGGCAGCTGTGGGGCAGCTGTGGGGCAGCTGTGGGGCAGCTATGGGGCAGCTGTGGGGCAGCTATGGGGCGACTGTGGGTCCCGCTGCTCCTCACTGACGCCGCTCTCCCTCAGGTGCTGCGGTGCCGCCCCTACGTGCGGAGATACGGAAACTGCGTCCGCAATGCGCGGTCAGTGACGCTGCCGGGCGCGAACCGAACTAAGGGGATACGGGAATACGGGGTTTACGTAAACGCACGGGGATACGGGGTTTACGTAAACGTACGGGGATACGGGAACGTACGGGGATACGGGAATACGGGGTTTACGTAAACGCACGGGGATACGGGGTTTACGTAAACGTACGGGGATACGGGAACGTACGGGGATACGGGAATACGGGGTTTACGTAAACGTACGGGGATACGGGAATGTACGGGGATACGGGGTTTACGTAAACGTACGGGGATACGGGATTTACGTAAACGTATGGGGATACGGGAACGTACGGGAATACGGAGTTTACGTAAACGTATGGGGATACGGGAGTGTACGGGGATACGGGGTTTACGTAAATGTACAGGGATAATGGAACGTACGGGGATACGGGGTTTACGTAAATGTACGGGGATACGGGGTTTACGTAAACCTACTGGGATTCGGGAACGTACTGGGATACGGGGTTTACGTAAATGTACGGGGATACGGGATTTACGTAAACGTCATGGGATACGGGAACGTACCGGAATACGGGGTTTACGTAAACGTATGGGGATACGGGAATGTACGGGGATACGGGGTTTACGTAAATGTACGGGAATACGGGATTTACGTAAACGTCATGGGATACGGGAACGTACGGGGATACGGGGTTTACGTAAATGTACGGGAATACGGGATTTACGTAAACGTATGGGGATATGGGAATAGGATGTGGGAAATGGGATTGGGATTGGGATTGGGGTCTGGGATTGGGATTTGGGATTAGGGTGTGGGATTGGGATTGGGGTCTGGGATTGGGATTGGGATGTGGGATTGGGATTGGGATTGGGATCTGGGATTGGGATTGGGATGTGGGATTGGGATTGGGATTGGGATTGGGGTCTGTGACTGGGATTGGGATTGGGGTGTGGGATTGGGATTTGGGATTGGGATGTGGGATTGGGATGTTGGATTGGGATTTGAGATTGGGGTGCAGGATTGGGATTGGGATGTTGGATTGGGATTTGAGATTGGGGTGCAGGATTGGGATCGGGATTGGGGTGTGGGATTGGGATTGGGACTGGGGTGTGGGATTTGGGGTGTGAGATTGGGATTGGGATTGGGGTATGGGATTGGGATTTGGATTTGAGATTGGGGTGTGGGATTGGGATTGGGATTTGAGATTGGGGTGCGGGATTGGGATTGGGATTTGAGATTGGGGTGCGGGATTGGGACTGGGATTGGAATTGAGATTGGGATTAGGGTGTGGGATTGGGATTGGGGTGCGGGATTGGGGTGTGGGATTGGGATTGGGATTGGGTGTGGGACTGGGGTTGGAGTGTGGGATTGGGGTTTGGGATTTGGGATTGGGATTGGGGTGTGAGATTGGGATTTGGGGTGTGGGATTGGGATGTGGGATTGGGATTGGGATTGGGGTCTGGGATTGGGATTGGGATGTGGGATTGGGATTGGGGTCTGTGACTGGGATTGGGATTGGGGTGTGGGATTGGGATTTGGGATTGGGATTTGGGATTGGGATGTGGGATTGGGATGTTGGATTGGGATTTGAGATTGGGGTGCAGGATTGGGATTGGGATGTTGGATTGGGATTTGAGATTGGGGTGCAGGATTGGGATCGGGATTGGGGTGTGGGATTGGGATTGGGACTGGGGTGTGGGATTTGGGGTGTGAGATTGGGATTGGGATTGGGGTATGGGATTGGGATTTGGATTTGAGATTGGGGTGTGGGATTGGGATTGGGATTTGAGATTGGGGTGCGGGATTGGGACTGGGATTGGAATTGAGATTGGGATTAGGGTGTGGGATTGGGATTGGGGTACGGGATTGGGGTGTGGGATTGGGATTGGGATTGGGGTGTGGGATTGGGATTGGGATTGGGGTGTGAGATTGGGATTTGGGGTGTGGGATTGGGGTTTGGGATTTGGGATTGGGATTGGGGAGTGAGATTGGGATTTGGGGTGTGGGATTGGGATTTGGGTGTGGGATTGG
>JAUPFR010000338.1:0-33162 GCA_036925125.1 Oreortyx pictus | reverse complement strand
CCCCCCAATACCTTCCTGTTGTACCCCCCTGACCCCCCCTTTACGCCCCCCCCCAAATACCTTCCTGTTGTACCCCCCTAACCCCCCCTTTACGCCCCCCCCCAATACCTTCCTGTTGTACCCCCCTGACCCCCCCCAATTTCTCCCCCCCCCCAAATACCTTCCTGTTGTACCCCCCTGACCCCCCCCAATTTCTCCCCCCCCCAAATACCTTCCTGTTGTACCCCCCTGACCCCCCCCTTTACGCCCCCCCCAAATACCTTCCTGTTGTACCCCCCTGACCCCCCCCTTTACGCCCCCCCCCAAATACCTTCCTGTTGTACCCCCCTGACCCCCCCCCAATTTCTCCCCCCCCCCCCCCCCCCATATTTCCAGGCCTGCTATCGGATCCTCTCCTTCCTTTGGGGGGGGCGCGTGCCCCCCACCCCGGCGCTGTCTTTTTTTGCCCCCCCCCCGCCCCCTTTTCCCCGTGGGGGGGGGGATGGGGCTCGAGCTCGCCCCGCCCCCCCCCCAAATTCCCGGCCCCCAATTGGCCGCCGCCATCGCCGCCGCCACCGGGCAGGACGAGGACGGGGACACGTGAGTGGGGACCCCCCCCCCCCCCCCCAAAAAAAATAAATGGGGAGCCCCCCCATCCTCACCCCCACCCCCCCCGAGTGGGATCGACTCCCCCGAAGTGGGACCCCCCCCAAAAAATAAATGGAGACCCCCCCCCAATCCCCACCCCCACCCCAATGAGTGGGACCCTCCCCCCCAAAAAATAAATGGGGACCCCCCCCAAAAAAGATAAATGAGGAGCCCCCCCATCCCCACCCCCCACCCCCCTGACTGGGATCGACTCCCCCAAAGCGGGACCCCCCCCAAAAATAAATGGGGACCCCCCCAAAAATAAATGGAGACCTCCCCATCCCCACCCCCCTGAGTGGGACCCCCCCCGAAAAATGAATGGGGACCCCCCCAAAAATAAATGGAGACCCCCCCCCACCCCCAACCCCCCGAGTGGGATCGACCCCCCCGAAGTGGGACCCCCCATCAAAAAATAAATGGGGACCCCCCCCAAAAATAAATGGAGACTCCCCCAATCCCCCCCCCCACCCCCCTGACTGGGATCGACTCCCCCCAAAGCGGGACCCCCCCCAAAAAAAATAAATGGGGACCCCCAAAAATAAATGAAGACCCCCCTCATCCCCACCCCCACCCCCCTGAGTGGGACCCCCCCCAAAAATAAATGGGGACCCCCCCAAAAATAAATGGAGACCCCCCCACCCCCAACCCCCCGAGTGGGATCGACCCCCCCGAAGTGGGACCCCCCCCAAAAATAAATGGGGACCCCCAAAAATAAATGAAGACCCCCCTTATCCCCACCCCCACCCCCCTGAGTGGGACCCCCCACAAAAATAAATGGGGACCCCCCCAAAAATAAATGGAGACCCCCACACCCCCACCCCCACCCCCCTGAGTGGGGCCCCCCCCGAAAAATGAATGGGGACCCCACCAAAAATAAATGGAGACATCCCCATCCCCATAGAGACCCCATAACTGCCCCATAGAGACCCCAGAGAGACCCCATAGAGCCCCATAGAGACCCCATAACTGCCCCATAGAGACCCCATAGAGACCCCATAGAGCCCCATAGAGCCCCATAGAGACCCCATAGAGACCCCATAGAGCCCCATAGAGCCCCATAGAGACCCCATAGAGCCCCATAGAGACCCCATAACTGCCCCATAGAGCCCCATAGAGACCCCATAACTGCCCCATAGAGCCCCCATAGAAACCCCATACAACCCCCCCATAGAGCTCACATGGCCGCCCCATAGCGGCCCCATAGCGGCCCCCCACAGCCGCCCCATAGCGCCCCTCCCCCTCCCATCGCTGCGTTTCTCCCTCCGACCGTCGCGCACCTCCCTCGGTTCCCCCCCCCCCCCCCCCCCCCCCCAACCCCAAACCGCGGGAAATCCCCGTCGCCTCCGTCGGCCCCGCCCCCTTTTGCGGCCGCGCCGTGACGTCACCGCGCCGGCCACGCCCCTTTACGGGAACTGCTCCCGAGGGGGCGGAGCTTCGGCATGACCGGGAGTGACCCCGCGCGGGATCCGAGTCCCCAACGGCCGCGATGACCCCAATGACCCCATTGACCCCATAGACCCCACTGACCCCATTGGTCCCATTGACCCCATAGACCCCATTGACTCCGTTGACCCCATTGACCCCCAAACCCCACGGACCCCATTGATCCCACTGATCCTATGGACCCCATTGACCCCATAGACCCCATTGATCCCATTGATCCCATAGACCCCATTGGTCCCATAGACCCCAGTGACCCCACTGACCCCATTGACCCCATTAACCCCACTGACTCCATTGACCCCACAGACCCCACAGACCCCACTGACCCCACTGACCCTATGGACCCCACTGACCCCATGGACCCCATAGACCCCATGGACCCCATTAATCCCATTGACCCCATTGGTCCCATTGACCCCATTGGTCCCATTGACCCCATGGACCCCATAGACCCCATTGATCCCATGGACCCCATTGACCCCACTGACCCCATTGTTCCCATGACCCCTGACCCCGTGACCCCATGACCCCATTCCTCCCATTACATCATCATGACCCCTGCCCTGTGACCCCTGACCCCATGACCCCAATTAACCCCATTACCCCCAGACCCATGACCCATTGACCCCATGACCCCTGCCCCGTGACCCCTTGACCCTTGACCCCATGACCCCATGACCCCCATTCCTCCCATTACTCCCCAACCCCATGCCCCCTGCCCTATGACCCCGTGACCCCTGCCCTTTGACCCCATGACCCAGTGACCCCATGACCCCCAATCCTCCCATTACACCCCATTCCCATGACCCCATGACCCCTGCCCCGTGACCCCATGACCCTTGACCCCATGACCCCATTCCTCCCATTACACCCCAACCCCATGCCCCCTGCCCTATGACCCCGTGACCCTTGACCCCATGACCCCCAATCCTCCCATGACACCCCTGCCCCATGACCCCTGCCCCGTGACCCCATGAACCTTGACCCCATGACCCCATGACCCCCATTCCTCCCATTACTCCCCGACCCCATGCCCCCTGCCCTATGACCCCGTGACCCCTGCCCTTTGACCCATGACCCCGTGACCCTTGACCCCATGACCCCCAATCTTCCCATGACACCCCTGCCCATGACCCCATGACCCCTGCCCCGTGACCCCATGACCCTTGACCCCATGACCCCATGACCCCATTCCTCCCATTACACCCCAACCCCATGCCCCCTGCCCTATGACCCCGTGACCCTTGACCCCATGACCCCCAATCCTCCCATGACACCCCTGCCCCATGACCCCTGCCCCGTGACCCCATGACCCTTGACCCCATGACCCCATGACCCCCATTCCTCCCATTACTCCCCGACCCCATGCCCCCTGCCCTATGACCCCGTGACCCCTGCCCTTTGACCCCATGACCCCGTGACCCTTGACCCCATGACCCCCAATCTTCCCATGACACCCCTGCCCATGACCCCATGACCCCTGCCCCGTGACCCCATGACCCTTGACCCCATGATCCCATGACCCCATTCCTCCCATTACACCCCAACCCCATGCCCCCTGCCCTATGACCCCGTGACCCTTGACCCCATGACCCCCAATCCTCCCATGACACCCCTGCCCCATGACCCCTGCCCCGTGACCCCATGACCCTTGACCCCATGACCCCATGACCCCCATTCCTCCCATTACTCCCCAACCCCATGCCCCCTGCCCTATGACCCCGTGACCCCTGCCCTTTGACCCCATGACCCCGAGACCCTTGACCCCATGACCCCCAATCCTCCCATGACACCCCTGCCCATGACCCCATGACCCCTGCCCCGTGACCCCATGACCCTTGACCCCATGACCCCATGACCCCATTCCTCCCATTACACCCCAACCCCATGCCCCCTGCCCTATGACCCCGTGACCCTTGACCCCATGACCCCCAATCCTCCCATGACACCCCTGCCCCATGACCCCTGCCCCGTGACCCCATGACCCTTGACCCCATGACCCCATGACCCCCATTCCTCCCATTACTCCCCGACCCCATGCCCCCTGCCCTATGACCCCGTGACCCCTGCCCTTTGACCCCATGACCCCGTGACCCTTGACCCCCAATCCTCCCATTACACCCCATTCCCATGACCCCATGCCCCCTGCCCTATGACCCCGTGACCCCTGCCCTTTGACCCCATGACCCAGTGACCCCATGACCCCTGCCCCATGACCCTTGACCCCATGACCCCATTCCTCCCATTACACCCCGACCCCATGCCCCCTGCCCTATGACCCCGTGACCTTTGACCCCCCTGACCCCCGTGACCTTTGACCCCTATGACCCCCCGTGACCTTTGACCCCCCCTCCATGACCTCGTGACCTTTGCCCCCTCGCGTCAGGGCGCTGCACATCGCGGTGGCGCACGGTTCCGTGTCGGCCGCGCGGATCCTCATCGCGCTCTTCCTCCGCGCGCAGCGACCGCTCGACGTCTACAACCGCCTGCGCCAGGTCCTGCCGCCCCACGGCTGCCCCACGGCCGCCCCACACACCCCATAGATCCCCATAGATCCCCCCAAAACCCCATAGATCCCCATAGATCCCCATAGACCCCATATATCGCACATAGACCCCATAGATCCCTCATAGACCCCATAGATCCCCATAGACCCCATAGATCCCCCATAGACCCCATAGATCCCCATAGATCCCTATAGACCCCATAGATCCCCCATAGACCCCATAGATCACCATAGACCCCATAGATCCCCCATAGACCCCATAGATCCCCATAGATCCCCCATAGACCTCATAGATCCCCATAGACCCCATAGATCCCCCATAGACCCCATAGATCCCCCATAGATCCCCATAGATCCCCACTGATCCCCATAGATCCCCAATAGATCCCATAGATCCCCATAGACCCCATAGATCCCCCATAGACCCCATAGATCCCTCATAGACCCCATAGATCCCCCATAGACCCCATAGATCCCCATAGATCCCCATAGACCCCATAGATCCCTCATAGACCCCATAGATCCCCCATAGACCCCATAGATCCCCCATAGACCCCATAGATCCCCCATAGACCCCATAGATCCCCATAGATCCCCATAGACCCCATAGATCCCTATAGACCCCATAGATCCCCATAGACCCCATAGATCCCCATAGACCCCATAGATCCCTCATAGACCCCATAGATCCCATAGATCCCCATAGACCCCATAGATCCCCCATAGACCCCATAGATCCCCATAGACCCCATAGATCCCCCATAGACCCCATAGATCCCCCCAAAACCCCATAGATCGCCATATATCCCCCCCATATCCCGCCCATATCCCCAATAATCCCCCCACATCCCCCCCCCCCAGACCCCAATAACCCCCCATATCCCCCCATAACCCCCCCATATCCCCCCTAGACCCCAATAATCCCCCCCATATCCCACCCATATCCCCCCATATCCCCCCTAGACCCCAATAATCCCCCCCATATCCCACCCATATCCCCCCTAGACCCCAATAACCCCCCCATATCCCGCCCATATCCCCAATAATCCCCCCACATCCCCCCCCCCAGACCCCAATAACCCCCCATATCCCCCCATAACCCCCCCATATCCCCCCTAGACCCCAATAATCCCCCCCATATCCCACCCATATCCCCCCCATATCCCCCCTAGACCCCAATAACCCCACCATATCCCACCCATATCCCCAATAATCCCCCCACATCCCCCCCCCAGACCCCAATAACCCCCCATATCCCACCCATATCCCCCCATAACCCCCCCATATCCCCCCTAGACCCCAATAATCCCCCCATATCCCCCCTAGACCCCAATAATCCCCCCCATATCCCCCCCATATCCCCCCTAGACCCCAATAACCCCCCCATATCCCACCCATATCCCCAATAATCCCCCCACATCCCCCCCCCAGACCCCAATAACCCCCCATATCCCCCCATAACCCCCCCATATCCCCCCTAGACCCCAATAATCCCCCCCATATCCCCCCACATCCCCCCCCCAGACCCCAATAACCCCCCATATCCCCCCATAACCCCCCCATATCCCCCCTAGACCCCAATAATCCCCCCCATATCCCGCCCATATCCCCAATAATCCCCCCACATCCCCCCCCCCCAGACCCCAATAACCCCCCATATCCCCCCCTCACCCCCCCCCCCCCCCGCACCCCCCCTTTCCTCCCCCCAGACCCCACTGCACCTGGCGGTGATCACGGGGCACGCGGCGCTGGTGCGGCTGTTGGTGTCGCACGGTTCGTGCCCCACGGTTCCGGATCGTTTGGGGCGCTCGGCCGCTCACCTGGCGTGCGAGGGGGGGGCCGGGGGGGCACGCTGCCTCAGGGAACTGCTGAGGGGGGGGGTCGGACCCCAGCTGCTCAGCGCCAGGGACTACGAGGGTGAGTTTGGGGGGGGCTATGGGGTTGGGGGGGGATTTGGGGTGGTGGGGGGGGCTATGGGGTGGGGGGGGGATTTGGGGTGGGGGGGGGGGCTATGGGGTGGGGGGGGATTTGGGGGGTATTGGGGTGGGGGGGGGCTATGTGGTGGGGGCTATGGGGTGGGGGGGATTTGGGGGGTACTGGGGTGGGGGGTGGGGCTATGGGGTGGGGGCTATGGGGTGGGGGGATTTGGGGGGTAGTGGGGTGGGGGGGGGCTAAGTGGTGGGGAATATGGGGTGGGGGGGGATTTGGGGTGGGGGGGGCTATGGGATGGGGGGGGATTTGGGGGTATTGGGGTGGGGGGTGGGGCTATGGGGTGGGGGCTATGGGGTTGGGGGGGGATTTGGGGGGTATTGGGGTGGGGGGGGGGCTATGTGGTGGGGGCTATGGGGTGGGGGGGGATTTGGGGGGTATTGGGGTGGGGGGGGCTAAGTGGTGGGGACTATGGGGTGGGGGGGGGATTTGGGGTGGGGGGGGCTATGGGATGGGGGGGGATTTGGGGGGTATTGTGGTGGGGGGTGGGGCTATGGGGTGGGGGCTATGGGGTTGGGGGGGGATTTGGGGTGGGGGGGGGTTATGGGGTGGGGGGGGATTTGGGGGCTATGGGGTGGGGGGGGATTTGGGGTGGGTGGGGGGGCTATGGAGTGTGGGGGGGATTTGGGGCTATGGGGTGGGGGGGATTTGGGGGATATTGGGGTGGGGGGGGATTTGGGGTGGGTGGGGGGGCTATGGAGTGGGGGGGGATTTGGGGGCTATGGGGTGGGGGGGATTTGAGGGATATTGGGGTGGGGGGGGGCTATGGGGTGGGAGGGGGATTTGGGGGCTATGGGGTGGGGGGGGGGATTTGGGGGGTATTGGGGTGGGGGGGGGCTATGTGGTGGGGGCTATGGGGTGGGGGGGATTTGGGGGCTATGGGGTGGGGGGGGGATTTGGGGGGTATGGGGTGGGGGGGAGCAGTGGGGTGGGGAACTGCTGTATGGGGGGGGGGGGGCACAGCTGCTCAGCGCCAGGGACTACGAGGGTGAGTTTGGGGGGGGCTATGGGGTGGGGGGGGGCAGTGGGGTGGGATGGAGGGGATATGGGGTGCGGGGGGGGGCTATGGGGTAGGGGTCAGTGGGTGGAGCTCTGAGGGGGGAGGGATTTGGGGGGGATATGTTGGGGGCTGATGGGGTGGGATTGGGGGGATATGGGGTGGGGGGGGGCAGTGGGGTGGGAAACCCCCACCCCCCCTTCTCCCACATCTCTCACCTCCCCTCCCCCCACATCTCGGACCTCCCCTCCCCCCCAGCTCTGACCTCCCCCCCATCTCTGACCTCCCCTCCCCCCCAGCTCTGACTTTCCCCCCAAATTCTGACCTCCCCTCCCCCCCATCTCAGACCTCCCCTCCCCTCCTACATCTCAGACCTCCCCTCCCCCCCATCTCAGACCTCCCCTCCCCCCCACCTCTGACTTTCCCCCCAAATTCTGACCTCCCCTCCCCCCCAGCTCAGACCTCCCCTCCCCCCCAGCTCTAACCACCCCTCCCCCCCCAGCTCTGACCTCCCCTCCCCCCCCAGTTCTGTCCTTCCCTCCCCCCACATCTTTGACTTCCCCTCCCCCCATCTCAGACCTCCCCTCCCCCCCATCTCAGACCTCCCCTCCCCCCCATCTCAGACCTCCCCTCCCCCCCCATCTCAAACCTCCCCTCCCCCCATCTCAGACCTCCCCTCCCCCCCATCTCAGACCTCCCCTCCCCCCCCATCTCAGACCTCCCCTCCCCCCCCATCTCAGACCTCCCCTCCCCCCGCATCTCTGACCTCCCCTCCCCCCATCTCTGACCTCCCCTCCCCCCCCAGCTCTGACCTCCCCCCATCTCAGACCTCCCCTCCGCCCCATCTCTGACCTCCCCTCCCCCCATCTCTGACCTCCCCTCCCCCCCCAGCTCTGACCTCCCCCCCATATCTGTCCTCCCCTACCCCCCATCTCAGACCTCCCCTCCCCCCCATCTCTGACCTCCCCTCCCCCCGCATCTCTGACCTCCCCTCCCCCCATCTCTGACCTCCCCTCCCCCCCCAGCTCTGACCTCCCCCCATCTCAGACCTCCCCTCCCCCCCATCTCAGACCTCCACTCCCCCCCATCTCAGACCTCCCCTCCGCCCCAATTTTGACCTCACCTCCCCCCCATCTCAGACCTCCCCTCCCCCCCATCTCTGACCTCCCCTCCCCCCGCATCTCTGACCTCCCCTCCCCCCATCTCTGACCTCCCCTCCCCCCCAGCTCTGACCTCCCCCCATCTCAGACCTCCCCTCCCCCCCATCTCAGACCTCCACTCCCCCCCATCTCAGACCTCCCCTCCGCCCCAATTTTGACCTCACCTCCCCCCCATCTCAGACCTCCCCTCCCCCCATCTCAGACCTCCCCTCTCCCCCATCTCAGACCTCCCCTCCCCCCATCTCAGACCTCCCGTCCCCCCCATCTCAGACCTCCCCTCCCCCCCATCTCAGACCTCCCCTCCCCCCCATCTCAGACCTCCACTCCCCCCCCATCTCAGACCTCCCCTCCCCCGCATCTTAGACCTCCCCTCCCCCCCATCTCAGACCTCCCCTCCCCCCCCATCTCAGACCTCCCCTCCCCCCCCCAGGTCTCACCCCCCTCCACGTGGCCGTGAGCGCGGGCGCCCACGAGAGCGCGGAGCTGCTGCTGCTGCACGGGGCCGACGTGGACGCGCCGGTACCGGGGGAGGGGGCGGGGCCCGAGGGGGGGCGGGGCCCAAATGGGCGTGCGTTATTGGTGCGCGGCGGCGGTGGGCGGGGTTTGCTGGAGGTGGGCGAGCACTGTGGAGGCGGGGCTAGAGGGAAGGGGGCGGGGCCTGAGGGTGGGCGTGGCCGGAGTGAAAGGTTGCAGCCTATTGGCTGGGAGTGCATTGTGGAGGTGGGGCTAACAGGAGGAAGGGCGGGGCCTGAGGGTGGGCGGGGCCCAAATGGGCGTGCGCTATTGGTGCGCGAAGGCGGTGGGTGGGGTTTGCTGGAGGTGGGCGTGGCCTGAGTAGGAGGCTGCAGCTTATTGGCTGCCTCTGAACGGTAGAGGCAGGGCTAGAGAAAAGGGGGCGGAGCCTGTGTGTGGGCGGGGCCTGAGTGAAAGGATGCAGCCTATTGGCTGGGAGAACACTGTGGAGGCGGGGCGAGCGTGCTAAGGGGCGGGGCTTGGCGGTGGGCGGGGCCAAAATGGGAATGCTCTATTGGTTCGCGATGGTGGTGGGCGTGGTTTGCTGGAGGTGGGCGGGGCTTGAGTCGGAGCCCCAGCTTATTGGTTGGGCGTATAGTTTGGGGGCGGTGCCTGAGGGAGGGCGGGGCCGAGAGGGGCGTGCTTTATTGGTGAGTGTAGCCGGTGGGCGTGGTTTGTTGGTGGGTGGGCGTGGCCTGAGAGGGAGGCTGCGGTCCATTGGCTGGGTGTGCTTTGGGGGCGGTGCCAGAGGGTGGGCGGGGCCCAAATGGGCACGTACTATTGGTGCGCAATGGTAGTGGGCGTGGTTTGCCGGAGGTGGGCGGGGCCTGAGTCGTAGTCTGCAGTCCATTGGCTGGGAATGGCTATTGGGGCGGGGCCAGAGTGTGGGCGTGGCCTGAGTCGGAGGCTGCAGCCTATTGGGTGGGAAGACTTTGGGGGCGGGGCATGCGGGTGGGCGGGGCCTGAGTGAAAGGACACAACCTATTGGCTGGCTATGCACTGTAGAGGCGGGGCTAGCGGGAAGAGGGGCGGGGCTTGAGGGTGGGCGGGGGCCGAAACGGGAGTGCTCTATTGGTTCGCGATGGCGGTGGGCGTGGTTTGGTGGTGGGTGGGCGTGGCCTGAGTGTTGGCTGACTTCCATGGGGGGGGGGGGTGAGGGGTTTTGGGGTTCAAAGTGGGGGATTTGGGGTCACAGTGTGGGATTTGGGGCCAGAAGTGGAGGGGGTTTAGGGGCCAGAAGTGGGGGGGCTTGGAGGCCAGAAATGGGGGGGCTTTGGAGTCAGAAGTTGGGGTGCTTTGGGGGCAAGAAGTGGGGGGGCTTTGGGATCAAAAGTGGGGGGGCTTTGGGGGCAGAAGTTGGGGTGCTTGGATGCCAGAAGTGGGGGGGCTTTGGAGCCAGAAGTGGGGGGGCTTTGGAGTCAGAAGTTGGGGTGCTTTGGGGCCAGAAGTGGGGTGCTTTGGGGCCAGAAGTGGGGGGGCTTTGGGGCCAGAAGTGGGGTGCTTTGGGGCCAGAAGTGGGGGGGCTTTGGGGCCAGAAGTGGGGGGGCTTGAAGGCCAGAAGTGGGGGGGCTTTGGGGTCAGAAGTTGGGGTGCTTTGGGGCCAGAAGTGGGGTGCTTTGGGGCCAGAAGTGGGGGGGCTTTGGGGCCAGAAGTGGGGGGGCTTGAAGGCCAGAAGTGGGGTGCTTTGGGGCCAGAAGTGGGGGGGCTTTGGGGCCAGAAGTTGGGGTGCTTGGGTGCCAGAAGTGGGGGGGCTTGGATGCCAGAAGTGGGGGGGCTTTGGGGCCAGAAGTGGGGTGCTTTGGGGCCAGAAGTGGGGGGGCTTGGATGCCAGAAGTGGGGGGGCTTTGGAGTCAGAAGTTGGGGTGCTTTGGAGTCAGAAGTTGGGGTGCTTTGGGGCCAGAAGTTGGGGTACTTTGGGGGCAGAAGTTGGGGTGCTTGGGTGCCAGAAGTGGGGGGGCTTGGATGCCAGAAGTGAGGGGGCTTTGGAGTCAGAAGTGGGGGGGCTTTGGGGCCAGAAGTTGGGGTGCTTTGGGGGCAGAAGTTGGGGTGCTTGGGTGCCAGAAGTGGGGGGGCTTTGGGATCAGAAGTGGGGGGGCTTTGGGGCCAGAAGTGGGGGGGCTTGGATGCCAGAAGTGGGGGGGCTTTGGGGCCAGAAGTTGGGGTGCTTTGGAGTCAGAAGTTGGGGTGTTTTGGGGCTAGAAGTTGGGGTACTTTGGGGGCATAAGTTGGGGTGCTTGGGTGCCAGAAGTGGGGGGGCTTGGATGCCAGAAGTGGGGGGGCTTTGGAGTCAGAAGTGGGGGGGCTTTGGAGTCAGAAGTGGGGGGGCTTTGGGGGCAGAAGTGGGGGGGCTTTGGCGGCAAAAGTGGGGGCTCTTGGGTGCCAGAAGTTGGGGTGCTTGGGTGCCAGAAGTGGGGGTGCTTTTGGGGTTCCCTGCAGGACACGAAGAGCGGGCGCTCGGCGCTGCTGCGCGCCGTGGAGAGCAACAGCCTGGACATGGCCGAGCTGCTGCTGCGGGTGCGCCCCGCGGGTTTCGGGGTGCACACGGGGTTTAGTGGGGTGCACCCGGGGGCTGGGAGTTCTTTTTGGGGGGCACTCGGGGGCTGGGGGGCTTTTTGGGGTCCACTCGGTGTCTGGGGTTCTTTTGGGGGTCCACTCAGGGCCTGGGGGGCTTTTTGGGGTCCATTTGGGGTCTGGGGGGCTTTTTGGGGTGCACTCGGGGTCTAGGGGGCTTTTTGGGGTCCACTCGGGGCCTGAGGGGCTTTTTTGGGGTGCACTCGGGGCCTGAGGTTCTTTTTGGGGTCCACTCGGGGTTTTATGGGGTCCACTCAGGGTTTTTTGGGGTCCATTTGGGGCCTGGGGGTCTTTTTGGAGTCCACTCGGGATTTTTTGGGGTGCACTCGGGGTCTGGGGGTCTTTTTGGGGTCCACTCGGGGTTTTATGGGGTTAATTTGGGGCCTGGGGGGCTTTTTGGGGTCCATTTGGGGTCTGGGGGTTCTTTTTGGGGTGCACTCGGGGTTTTTGGGGGTCCATTTAGGGCCTGGGGGGCTTTTTGGGGTGCACTCGGAGCCTCGGGGGATTTTCGGGGTCCACTCGGGGTCTGGGGGGATTTTTGGGGTCCATTTGGGGCCTGGGGGTTCTTTTTGGGGTGCACTCGGGGACAGGGGGTCTTTTGGGGGTCCATTTTGGGTCTGGGGGTTCTTTTTGAGGTGCACTCGGGGCCTGGGTTCTTTTTGGGGTGCACTCGGGGTTTTTTGGGGTCCATTTGGGACCCCCCCTCCCCCTCCCCCACCTCCCCACACTGACCCCCCCCTCCCCCTCCACACTGACCCCCCTCCCCCCCACACTGCCCCCCACCGCCCAACACTGATCCCCCTCCCCCCCCACACTGACCCCCCCCACACTGACAGCCCCTCCCCCCCCCACCGCCCCTCACTGACCCCCCCCCCATTTCCCCACACTGACCCCCACTCCCCCCCCCACCGCCCCACACTGACCCCCCCCACACTGACCCCCCCCACACTGACCCCCCCCATTTCCCCACACTGACCCCCCCACACTGCCCCCCCCCCATTTCCCCACACTGACCCCCCCACCCCCCACCTCTTCCCCCACACTGACCCCCCTCCCCCCCATTCCCCCACACTGACCCCCCCCCATTCCCCCACACTGCCCCCCTCCCCCTCCCCCCCTCCCCCCCCCCCATTCCCCCACACTGACCCCCTCACCCTCCCCTCCCCCCCCCCCCCCCATTTCCCCACACGGACCCCCCCCACACTGCCCCCCCCCCCCATTCCCCCACACTGACCCCCCCCCATTTCCCCACACTGACCCCCCCCACACTGACCCCCCCCATTCCCCCACACTGCCCCCCCCCCATTCCCCCACACTGACCCCCTCCCCCTCCCCCCCTCCCCCCCCCCATTCCCCCACACTGACCCCCTCCCCCTCCCCCCCCCTCCCCCCCATTCCCCCACACTGCCCCCCCATTCCCCCACACTGACCCCCCCCCCATTCCCCCACACTGCCCCCCCCATTCCCCCACACTGCCCCCCCCCCCATTCCCCCACACTGACCCCCTCCCCCTCCCCCCCTCCCCCCCCCATTCCCCCACACTGAGCCCCTCCCCCTCCCCCTCCCCTCCCCCCCATTCCCCCACACTGCCCCCCCCCCATTCCCCCACACTGACCCCCTCCCCCTCCCCCCCTCCCCCCCATTCCCCCACACTGACCCCCCCATTTCCCCACACTGACCCCCCCCACACTGCCCCCCCCATTCCCCCACACTGACCCCCCCCATTTCCCCACACTGACCCCCCCACACTGACCCCCTCCCCCTCCCCCCCTCTCCCCCCCATTCCCCCACACTGACCCCCTCCCCCTCCCCCCCCCATTCCCCCACACTGACCCCCCCATTCCCCCACACTGACCCCCCCCATTCCCCCACACTGACCCCCCCCCCATTTCCCCACACTGACCCCCGCCACACTGCCCCCCCTCCCCCCCATTTCCCCACACTGACCCCCCCCCACACTAACCCCCTCCCCCCAATTCCCCCCACTGATCCCCCCCCACACTGACCCCCCCCCCCATTCCCCCACACTGACCCCCTCCCCCTCCCCCCCATTCCCCCACACTGACCCCCTCCCCCTCCCCCCCCCCCATTCCCCCACACTGACCCCCCCCATTCCCCCACACTGACCCCTCCCATTTCCCCACACTGACCCCCCCACACTGACCCCCTCCCCCTCCCCCCCTCTCCCCCCATTCCCCCACACTGACCCCCTCCCCCTCCCCCCCCCTCCCCCCCATTCCCCCACACTGACCCCCCCCATTTCCCCACACTGACCCCCCCCACACTGCCCCCCCCATTCCCCCACACTGCCCCCCCCCCCATTCCCCCACACTGACCCCCTCCCCCTCCCCCCCCCCCATTCGCCCACACTGACCCCCTCCCCCTCCCCCCCCCATTCCCCCACACTGCCCCCCCCCCACTCCCCCCCCCCATTCCCCCACACTGACCCCCCCCATTCCCCCACACTGACCCCCCCCATTTCCCCACACTGACCCCCCCACACTGACCCCCTCCCCCTCCCACCCCCTCCCCCCCATTCCCCCACACTGACCCCCCCCATTCCCCCACACTGACCCCCTCCCCCTCCCCCCCCATTCCCCCACACTGACCCCCCCATTTCCCCACACTGACCCCCCCCATTTCCCCACACTGACCCCCCCCCACACTAACCCCCTCCCCCCCATTTCCCCCCACTGATCCCCCCCCACAATAACCCCCTCCCCCCCATTTCCCCCCACTGATCCCCCCCCACACTGACCCCCCCCCCCCATTCCCCCACACTGACCCCCTCCCCCTCCCCCCCCTCCCCCCCATTCCCCCACACTGACCCCCTCCCCCTCCTCCCCCCCATTCCCCCACACTGACCCCCCCCATTCCCCCACACTGACCCCCCCCATTTCCCCACACTGACCCCCCCACACTGACCCCCTCCCCCTCCCCCCCTCTCCCCCCCATTCCCCCACACTGACCCCCCCCCACACTGCCCCCCCCCATTCCCCCAGACTGACCCCCTCCCCCTCCCCCCCCTCCCCCCCATTCCCCCACACTGACCCCCTCCCCCTCCCCCCCCCCCCCCATTCCCCCACACTGACCCCCCCCCCATTCCCCCACACTGACCCCCTCCCCCTCCCCCCCTCCCCTCCCCCATTCCCCCACACTGACCCCCTCCCCCTCCCCCCCTCCCCTCCCCCATTCCCCCACACTGACCCCCTCCCCCTCCCCCCCCCATTCCCCCACACTGACCCCCCCCATTTCCCCACACTGACCCCCCCACACTGACCCCCTCCCCCTCCCCCCCCCCCCATTCCCCCCCCCACGCGCAGCACGGCGCGGCGGTGAACGCGCAGTCGTACTCGGGCTGCACGGCGCTGCACGCCGCCGCGGGGCGCGGCCTCGTGGGGGCGCTGCGGCTCCTCCTGCGCAACGGCGCCGACCTCGCGCTGCGCAACAACCACCACGAGACCGCCATGGGGCTGGCCTGCAGCCGGCAGGTGGGGGGAGGGGAACGGGACGCCGGGGGGGGGGGAAGGGGGGGTCTATGGGGTCGGTGGGGTCGGTGGGGTCGGTGGGGTGAATGGGGTCTGTGGGGTCTATGGGGTAAATGGGGTCTATGGGGTCTATGGGGTGAATGGGGTCTATGGGGTCTATGGGGTGAATGGGGTGAATGGGGGTCGGTGGGGTCTATGGGGTCTATGGGGTGAATGGGGTGAATGGGGTCTATGGGGTCTCTGGGGTCTCTGGGGTCTATGGGGTCTATGGGGTCGGTGGGGTCGGTGGGGTCTATGGAGGATATGGGGTCTATGGGGTCTATGGGGTCTATGGGGTGAATGGGGTCTATGGGGTCGGTGGGGTCAATGGGATCTGTAGGGTCGGTGGGGTCTATGGGGTCTATGGGGTGAATGGGGTGAATGGGGTCTATGGGGTCTATGGGGTCGGTGGGGTCAATGGGGTCTATGGGGTCTGTGGGGTGAATGGGGTGAATGGGGTCTATGGGGTCTATGGGGTGAATGGGGTCTATGGGGTCTATGGGGTCTATGGGGTCAATGGGGTCTATGGGGTCTATGGGGTGAATGGGGTCTATGGGGTCTATGGGGTGAATGGGGGTCGGTGGGGTCAATGGGGGCAATGGGGTCTATGGGGTCAATGGGGTCTATGGGGTCGGTGGGGGCAATGGGGTCTATGGGGTCTATGGGGTGAATGGGGTCTATGGGGTCTATGGGGTCTATGGGGTCAGTGGGGTCGGTGGGGTCTGTGGGGTCTATGGGGTCTATGGGGTCAGTGGGGTCGGTGGGGTCTGTGGAGGATATGGGGTCTATGGGGTCTATGGGGTCTATGGGGTGAATGGGGTCTATGGGGTCTATGGGGTCTATGGGGTCTATGGGGTGAATGGGGTGAATGGGGGTCGGTGGGGTCTATGGGGTCTATGGGGTGAATGGGGTCTATGGGGTCTATGGGGTGAATGGGGTCTATGGGGTCTATGGGGTCTATGGGGTCGGTGGAGTCTGTGGGGTCTATGGGGTCAGTGGGGTCAGTAGGGTGAATGGGGTCAATAGGGTCAGTGGGGTCAGTGGGGTCTATGGGGTCAGTGGGCTGAATGGGGTCTGTGGGGTCTATGGGGTCAGTGGGGTCAGTGGGGTGAATGGGGTCTGTGGGGTCTATGGGGTCTATGGGGTCAGTGGGGTCTATGGGGTCAGTGGGGTGAATGGGGTCTATGGGGTCTATGGGGTCTATGGGGTGAATGGGGGCTGTGGGGTCAGTGGGGTCTATGGGGTCAGTGGGGTGAATGGGGTCTGTGGGGTCTATGGGGTCAGTGGGGTCAGTGGGGTGAATGGGGGCTGTGGGGTCTATGGGGTCTATGGGGTCTATGGGGTCTATGGGGTCAGTGGGGTCGGTGGGGTCTGTGGGGTCTATGGGGTCTATGGAGGATATGGGGTCTATGGGGTGAATGGGGTGAATGGGGTCTATGGGGTCTATGGGGTCTATGGGGTGAATGGGGTCTATGGGGTCTATGGGGTGAATGGGGTCTATGGGGTCTATGGGGTCTATGGGGTGAATGGGGTCTATGGGGTCTATGGGGTCGGTGGGGTCGGTGGGGTCTGTGGGGTCTATGGGGACAATGGGGTCTATGGGGTGAATGGGGTATATGGGGTGAATGGGGTCTATGGGGTCGGTGGGGTCAGTGGGGTCTATGGGGTCTATGGGGTCAATGGGGTTGGTGGGGTCTATGGGGTCTATGGGGTGAATGGGGTCTATGGGGTCTATGGGGTGAATGGGGGTCGGTGGGGTCAGTGGGGTCTATGGGGTCAGTGGGGTGAATGGGGTGAATGGGGTCTATGGGGTCGGTGGGGTCAATGGGGTCTACGGGGTCTATGGGGTGAATGGGGTCTATGGGGTCGGTGGGGTCTATGGGGTCGGTGGGGTCAGTGGGGTCGGTGGGGTCTATAGGGTCAGTGGGGTCAGTGGGGTGAATGGGGTCAATAGGGTCAGTGGGGTCGGTGGGGTCTGTGGGGTCTATGGGGTGAATGGGGTCTATGGGGTCTATGGGGTCTATGGGGTGAATGGGGTCTATGGGGTCTATGGGGTGAATGGGGTCTATGGGGTCTATGGGGTCCATGGGGTCAATGGGGTCTATGGGGTGAATGGGGTCTATGGGGTCCATGGGGTCAATGGGGTCTATGGGGTGAATGGGGTCTATGGGGTCTATGGGGTCTATGGGGTGAATGGGGTGAATGGGGTCTATGGGGTCTATAGGGTCTGTGGGGTCAATGGGGTCTATGGGGTGAATGGGGTCTATGGTGTCTATGGGGTCAATGGGGGCTGTGGGGTTTCGGGGGACTGCAATGGGGGGATTTGGGGGGACGGAGGTTTTGGGGTGCGGTGAAGAAGTTTGGGGTGCTGTGGGGGGGGGGGAAGGGGGAGCGGTCACGTGCTTAAGGTTCGGGGGTGGGAGGGGTCAGTGTCGGAACCCCGCCCTCAGGTGATCGACATCCTCCGCGGCAAGGCGGCGGCCAATCAGAGCGCGGAGCAAGGCGGCACGCCCCGCCCCCCGCCGCGGGTTGACCAATGGGAGGAGGAAGAGGAGGAAGAAGGGGGCGTGGCCGAGCGCGGAGCGGCCAAGCTCCGCCCCCGGGAGGGGCGTGGCCTCAAGGCCCCGCCCACCGCAGAGCATTAACCCCGCCCCCTCCGCCCGTGGGAATAAAGGGACCGTGGGAGTTTTCCACCGGGGCTTTTTTGGGGGTCGCTATGGGGTGTGGGGTCCCTATGGGGCTCTGTGGGTCCCTATGGGTCTCTGTGGGTCCCTATGGGTCTCTATGGGTCTCCGTGGGTCCCTATGGGTCTCTGTGGGTCCCTCTGGGTCCCTATGGGTCCCTGTGGGTCCCTATGGGTCTCTGTGGGTCCCTCTGGGTCCCTGTGGGTCCCTATGGGTCTCTGTGGGTCCCTATGGGTCTCTATGGGTCTCCGTGGGTCCCTATGGGTCTCTGTGGGTCCCTATGGGTCTCTATGGGTCTCTGTGGGTCCCTCTGGGTCCCTATGGGTCTCTGTGGGTCCCTCTGGGTCCCTGTGGGTCCCTATGGGTCTCTGTGGGTCCCTATGGGTCTCTATGGGTCTCCGTGGGTCCCTATGGGTCTCTGTGGGTCCCCATGGGTCTCTATGGGTCTCTGTGGGTCCTATGGGTCTCTATGGGTCCCTATGTCTCCCTATGGTTCTCAATGGGGCCCTATGTCTCTCTATGGGTCCCTGTGGGGCTCTGTGGGTCCCTATGGGTCTCTATGGGTCCCTAGGTTACCCTATGTCTCTCTATGGGTCCCTATGGGTCTCTATGGGTCTCTGTGGGTCCTATGGGTCTCTATGGGTTCCTGTGGGTCTCTATGGGTCTCTATGGGTCCCTATGGGTCGCTGTGGGGCTCTGTGGGTCCCTATGTCTCCCTATGCTTCTCAATGGGTCCCTATGTCTCTCTGTGGGTCCCTCTGGGTCTCTATGGGTCCCTGTGGGGTCTGTGAGTCCCTATGGGTCTCTATGGGCCCCTATGGGTCCCTATGGGTCTCTATGGGTTCCTGTGGGTCCCTATGGGTCCCTGTGGGTCTCCATGTGTCTCTATGGGTCCCAGTGGGTCCCTATGGGTCCCTGTGGGTCTCCATGTGTCTCTATGGGTCCCAGTGGGTCCCTATGGGTCCCAGTGCCCCCCACCACTCCCCCTCCCTCCCCCCCATCCCCCCCAGACCCACCTCTCGGCGCTCCGCTCTCTTTTCTTTCTTTATTCCGTCCAATCAGCGCTGCCCTTTCCCTCCCCCCGCCGCCCCTCCCCCCCCCGCCGCCCCTCCCCCCCTCCTCACGGCGACCAACGCGGATCCCAGCGCGGCCCCGTGCGCGCCCCCGCGCCCGCCGGGCAACTGCACGAGCACCGTCAGCACCGCGGCCACGCCGTCCTCCGTGGGCTCCAACGTCACCGCCCCCACCCCCCCCCGGCGCCCCTCCCCCACCCCGCGCCCCTCCCCCCCCCCGCGCCCCTCCCCCACCCGGCCGAGCGCCCCTCCCCCCCCCGCTCCGCTCCCAGCGCTCCCAGTACGAGCGCCCCCCCCGCTGGGGAATGGGGGGGGAGGGGCGACCGCCGAGCGGGTCGGTGGGGGGGGACCAGTAGGACCAGTACGGCCGGTGGGACCAGTAGGACCAGTAGGACCAGTACGGTTGGGAGCTGATGGCCCAGTAGGACCTGTAGGACCTGTAGGACCAGTATGACCAGTAGGACCAGTTTGACCAGTAGAACCAGTAGGACCAGTTTGACCAGTAGGACCAGCATGGCCAGTAGGACCAGTAGGACCAGTAGGACCAGTACGGCTGGGAGCTGATGGCCCAGTAGGACCAGTATGACCAGTATGGCTGGGAGCTGATGGCCCAGTAGGACCTGTAGGACCTGTAGGACCAGTATGACCAGTAGGACCAGTTTGACCAGTAGAACCAGTAGGACCAGTTTGACCAGTAGGACCAGCATGGCCAGTAGGACCAGTAGGACCAGTAGGACCAGTACGGCTGGGAGCTGATGGCCCAGTAGGACCAGTATGACCAGTATGGCTGGGAGCTGATGGCCCAGTAGGACCTGTAGGACCTGTAGGACCAGTATGACCAGTAGGACCAGTTTGACCAGTAGAACCAGTAGGACCAGTTTGACCAGTAGGACCAGCATGGCCAGTAGGACCAGTAGGACCAGTAGGACCAGTATGGCTGGGAGCTGATGGCCCAGTAGGACCAGTAAGACCAGTATGGCTGGGAGCTGATGGCCCAGTAGGACCAGTAAGACCAGTATGGCTGGGAGCTGATGACCCAGTAGGACCAGTATGACCAGTATGGCTGGGAGCTGATGGCCCAGTAGGACCAGTAAGACCAGTATGGCTGGGAGCTGATGGCCCAGTAGGACCAGTAAGACCAGTATGGCTGGGAGCTGATGGCCCAGTAGGACCAGTAAGACCAGTATGGCTGGGAGCTGATGGCCCAGTAGGACCAGTAGGACCAGTAGGACCAGTTTGACCAGTAGGACCAGTATGGCCGGTATCACCAGTAAGACTGGTGGGACCTGTAGGACCAGTATGGCCGGTGGGACCAGTGGGACCAGTATGACCAGTATGGCTGGGAGCTGATGGCCCAGTAGGACCAGTAAGACCAGTATGGCTGGGAGCTGATGGCCCAGTAGGACCAGTAGGACCAGTATGGCTGGGAGCTGATGGCCCAGTAGGACCAGTATGACCAGTATGGCTGGGAGCTGATGGCCCAGTAGGACCAGTAGGACCAGTATGGCTGGGAGCTGATGGCCCAGTAGGACCTGTAGGACCTGTAGGACCAGTATGACCAGTAGGACCAGTTTGACCAGTAGAACCAGTAGGACCAGTTTGACCAGTAGGACCAGCATGGCCAGTAGGACCAGTAGGACCAGTAGGACCAGTACGGCTGGGAGCTGATGGCCCAGTAGGACCAGTATGACCAGTATGGCTGGGAGCTGATGGCCCAGTAGGACCTGTAGGACCTGTAGGACCAGTATGACCAGTAGGACCAGTTTGACCAGTAGAACCAGTAGGACCAGTTTGACCAGTAGGACCAGCATGGCCAGTAGGACCAGTAGGACCAGTAGGACCAGTATGGCTGGGAGCTGATGGCCCAGTAGGACCAGTAAGACCAGTATGGCTGGGAGCTGATGGCCCAGTAGGACCAGTAAGACCAGTATGGCTGGGAGCTGATGGCCCAGTAGGACCAGTAGGACCAGTATGGCTGGGAGCTGATGGCCCAGTAGGACCAGTATGACCAGTATGGCTGGGAGCTGATGGCCCAGTAGGACCAGTAGGACCAGTATGGCTGGGAGCTGATGGCCCAGTAGGACCAGTAGGACCAGTATGGCTGGGAGCTAATGGTCCAGTAGGACCAGTAGGACCAGTAGGACCAGTAGGACCAGTATGGCTGGGAGCTAATGGTCCAGTAGGACCAGTAGGACCAGTTTGACCAGTTTGACCAGTATGACCAGTATGGCTGGGAGCTAATGGTCCACTATGACCAGTAGGACCAGTAAAACCAGTAGGACCAGGAGCTAGTGGCCCAGTATGACCAGTATGACCAGGAGCTGAGGTCCCAGTATAACCAGTAACACTGGGACCTAAGGGCCCAGTGCCACCAGTATGACCAGTCTGCCCAGTAGCACTGGGAGCTAAGGGCCCAGTATGACCAGTAACAGCAGCAGCTGCGGGCCCAGTATGACCAGTATAACCAGTACTGTCACCAGGAGCTGATGCCCCAGTGCCACCAGTACCACCAGTCCCAGTGTGACCAGTACCACCAGTCCCAGTGCCACCAGTACCACCAGTACCACCAGTCCCAGTGTGACCAGTACCACCAGTCCCAGTGCCACCAGTACCACCAGTCCCAGTATGACCAGTACCACCAGTCCCAGTGCCACCAGTACCACCAGTACGACCAGTACCACCAGTCCCAGTGCCACCAGTACCACCAGTACCACCAGTCCCAGTATGACCAGTACCACCAGTCCCAGTGCCACCAGTACCACCAGTACCACCAGTCCCAGTGCCACCAGTACGACCAGTACCACCAATCCCAGTATAACCAGTACCACCAGTACCACCAGTTCCAGTATAACCAGTATGACCAGTGCCACCAGTCCCAGTGCCACCAGTACGATCAGTACCACCAATCCCAGTATGACCAGTACCACCAGTCCCACCAGTCCCAGTATGACCAGTCCCACCAGTCCCAGTATAACCAGTGCCACCAGTAGAAGTCCCAATGCCATCACCAGTGCCACCAGTATCACCAGTACCACCAGTATATGCCTCACCAGTGCCACCAGTATCACCAGTACCACCAGTATATGCCTCACCAGTGCCACCAGTATCACCAGTACCACCAGTATCACCAGTACCACCAGTATATGCCTCACCAGTGCCACCAGTATCACCAGTACCACCAGTATATGCCTCACCAGTGCCACCAGTATCACCAGTACCACCAGTATCACCAGTACCACCAGTATATGCCTCACCAGTGCCACCAGTATCACCAGTACCACCAGTATATGCCTCACCAGTGCCACCAGTATCACCACCACCAGTCCCAGTCCCACCAGTCCCACCAGTATACGCCCCACCAGTACCACCAGTGCCACCAGTGCCACCAGTATCACCACCACCAGTCCCAGTCCCACCAGTATACGCCCCACCAGTGCCACCAGTATCACCAGTATCACCAGCAATAACTCCACCAGTGCTCCCAGTGCTCCCAGTACAACCCCCAGCAGCCCCACCTACCGCACCCCCACCCCCCCCAGTACTCCCAGTGCCCCCAGTGCTCCCAGTATGACCCCACCCAGCGCTCCCAGTTCCCCCAGTGCTCCCAGTATGACCCCCCCCAGTGCTCCCAGTGCCCCCAGCAGCGCTCCCAGTTCTCCCAGTGCTCCCAGTATGACCCCCCCCAGTGCTCCCAGTGCCCCCAGCAGCGCTCCCAGTTCTCCCAGTGCTCCCAGTATGACCCCCCCCAGTGCTCCCAGTGCCCCAGTAGCGCTCCCAGTTCCCCCAGTGCTCCCAGTATGACCCCCCCCAGTGCTCCCAGTGCCCCCAGTGCTCCCAGTATGACCCCCCCCAGCGCTCCCAGTGCCCCCAGTGCTCCCAGTATGACCCCCCCCAGTGCTCCCAGTGCCCCCAGTGCTCCCAGTATGACCCCCCCCAGTGCTCCCAGTGCCCCCGGGCCCCCCAGTGCCCCCAGTATAACCCCCCCTCCCGTCCCCTCCCCCCCCTCCCCCCTCTTGCCCCACACCTTCACCCCCCCCACTATGACCCCCCCCACTATGACCCCCCCCACTGTAATCCCCCCCACAATAACTGCCCCCACCCCCCTCACTATAACCCCCCCCACCCCCCCCACCATAACCCCCCCCACCCCTTCCCCCCCCGCCCCCCCCACCATGCTCCCCCCCGCCCCCCCCACCATAACCCCCCCCACCGCTTCCCCCCCCCGCCCCCCCCACCACGCTCCCCCCCACCCCCCCCACCATAACCCCCCTCACCATGACCCCCCCCAGAATAACCCCCCCCACCCCCCCCACCGCTTCCCCGCCCACCCCCCCCACCATGCTCCCCCCCACCCCCCCCACCATAACCCCCCTCACCATGACACCCCCCAGAATAACCCCCCCCACCGCTTCCCCCCCCCACCATAACCCCCCCCACCCCTTCCCCCCCCGCCCCCCCCACAATAACCCCCCCCACCCCTTCCCCCCCCGCCCCCCCCACCATGCTCCCCCCCACCCCCCCCACTATAACCCCCCCCACCCCCCCCACCACGACCCCCCCCACCACGACCCCCCCCACCATAACCCCCCCCACCATAACCCCCCCCACCATGCTCCCCCCCACCCCCCCCACCATAACCCCCCCCACCCCTTCCCCCCCCACCCCCCCCACCATAACCCCCCCCACCCCTTCCCCCCCCACCCCCCCCACCATAACCCCCCCCACCCCTTCCCCCCCCACCCCCCCCACTATAACCCCCCCCACCATGCTCCCCCCCGCCCCCCCCACCATAACCCCCCCCACCATGCTCCCCCCCACCATAACCCCCCCCACCCCTTCCCCCCCCCGCCCCCCCCACTATAACCCCCCCCACCCCTTCCCCCCCCACCCCTTCCCCCCCCGCCCCCCCCACCCCGCTCCCCCCCACCCCCCCCACCATAACCCCCCCCACCGCTTCCCCCCCCGCCCCCCCCACCACGCTCCCCCCCACCCCCCCCACCATTGCCCCCCTCACCATGACCCCCCCCACCATAACCCCCCCCACCCCCCCCACAACCCCCCCCACCACGACCCCCCCCACCATAACCCCCCCCACCATGCTCCCCCCCACCCCCCCCCCCACGCTCCCCCCCACCCCCCCCACCATAACCCCCCCCACCATGCTCCCCCCCGCCCCCCCCATAACCCCCCCCACCCCTTCCCCCCCCGCCCCCCCCACCATGCTCCCCCCCACCCCCCCCACCATAACCCCCCCCACCACGCTCCCCCCCACCCCCCCCCCCACGCTCCCCCCCACCCCCCCCACCATAACCCCCCCCACCATGCTCCCCCCCACCCCCCCCACCATAACCCCCCCCACCCCTTCCCCCCCCGCCCCCCCCACCACAACCCCCCCCCCCCCAACCTTCACGCCCCCCCCCCCCGAAATCGACGGTGACGGTGGCGAAGGGCCGCGCCGCCATCCTGCAGCGGCGGCGCCGGTTCCTCGTCCTCCTCCGGCGCTCCTCCCAGCGCTGCCGCCCCTTCCACAGCAACACGCAGATCGCGAGCAGCAGGAAAAAACACGAGAAGAAGACGGAGAAGAAGACGAAGAGGTCGATGTGGGGCTGGTCCTGGCGGAAGGACACGGCCCCGTGGGCGGGGCCGCGAGGGGAAGCCACGACGATCAGGAAAACTCGCGTGGATTTCAGGCGGTGGCGCCGGTGAGGGAAGGTCAGCACCACGCGGTCGCGGACGGAGAGGACGCGCAGCGGGGGCCACGCGGGGGGTACGGTGAGGTACGTGACCGGCCCCACGGCCGCGTGATCCTGGAGGGTGGGGGGCGGGGAGGGGAGGGGGGAGGGGGGCGGGTTGGTATTGGAGGGTCGGCGGTCGCCAGTGGGGTGGGGGGCATCGTGGGGGTGGGGGGAGTACGGGTGGGCGTCATCTGTGGGGTGGGGGGTGTGGGGGTGGGGGGGGTTGTGGGGGTGGGTATCATCTGTGGGGTGGGGGTGGTGGGGGTGGGGGGTGTAGGGGTGGGCGTCATCTGTGGGGTGGGGGTTGTAGGGGTGGGCGTCATCTATGGGGTGGGGGTTGTAGGGCTGGGGGGCGTAGGGGTGGGCGTCATCTGTGGGGTGGGGGTTGTAGGGCTGGGGGGCGTAGGGGTGGGCGTCATCTGTGGGGTGGGGGTTGTAGGGCTGGGGGGCGTAGGGGTGGGCGTCATCATAGGGTTGGTCGTCATCTATGGGGTAGGGGTAGTCGTCATCAGTGGGGTAGGGGTAGTCGTCATCAGTGGGGTAGGGGTTGTAGGGGTGGGGGGTGTAGGGGTGGGCATCATCATCTATGGGGTGGGCGTCATCTATGGGGTGGGCATCATCTATGGGGTGGGGGTCGTAGGGTTGGTCATCAGCGTAGGGATAGGGGTGAACGCCATCTATGGGGTAGGGGTCGTAGGGTTGGTCGTCATCAGTGGGGTAGGGGTAGTTGTGGGGCTGGGGGACGTAGGGTTGGTCGTCATCAGTGGGGTAGGGGTAGTTGTGGGGCTGGGGGTCGTAGGGTTGGCCATGTTTGGGGCGGTCATCGCTGTAGGGTCGGTCACTGTAGGGTTGGCCACTGTAGGGTTGGCCATCATTGGGGTGGTCATCGCTGTAGGGTTGGCCATCATTGGGGTGGTCATCGCTGTAGGGCTGGCCATGTTTGGGGTGGTCATCGCTGTAGGGTTGGCCATCATTGGGGTGGTCATCGCTGTAGGGCTGGCCGTGTTTGGGGTGGTCATCGTTGTAGGGTTGGCCATCATTGGGGTGGTCATCGTTGTAGGGCTGGTCATGTTTGGGGTGGTCATCGTTGTAGGGTCGGTCGCTGTAGGGCTGGCCATCATTGGGGTGGTCATCGCTGTAGGGCTGGCCATCATTGGGGTGGTCATCGTTGTAGGATTGGTCATGTTTGGGGCGGTCATCGCTGTAGGGCTGGTCATGTTTGGGGTGGTCATCGTTGTAGGGCTGGCCATCATTGGGGTGGTCATCGTTGTAGGATTGGTCATGTTTGGGGCGGTCATCGCTGTAGGGCTGGCCGTGTTTGGGGTGGTCATCGCTGTAGGGCTGGCCATGTTTGGGGTGGTCATCGTTGTAGGGTTGGCCATGTTTGGGGTGGTCATCGTTGTAGGGCTGGCCATGTTTGGGGTGGTCATCGCTGTAGGGTTGGCCATGTTTGGGGTGGTCATCATTGTAGGGCTGGCCGTGTTTGGGGTGGTCACTGTAGGGTCGGTCCCTGTAGGGCTGGCCATGTTTGGGGTGGTCATTGTTGTAGGGCTGGCCATGTTTGGGGTGGTCATCGTTGTAGGGTTGGCCGTGTTTGGGGTGGTCATCGCTGTAGGGTTGGCCATCATTGGGGTGGTCATCGTTGTAGGGTTGGTCATGTTTGGGGCGGTCATCGCTGTAGGGCTGGTCATGTTTGGGGTGGTCATCGTTGTAGGGCTGGCCATGTTTGGGGTGGTCATCGCTGTAGGGCTGGCCGTGTTTGGGGTGGTCATCGTTGTAGGGTTGGCCATCATTGGGGTGGTCATCGTTGTAGGATTGGTCATGTTTGGGGCGGTCATCGCTGTAGGGCTGGTCATGTTTGGGGTGGTCATCGTTGTAGGGTCGGTCGCTGTAGGGCTGGCCATGTTTGGGGTGGTCATCGCTGTAGGGCTGGCCGTGTTTAGGGTGGTCATCGCTGTAGGGCTGGCCGTGTTTGGGGTGGTCATCACTGTAGGGCTGGCCATCATTGGGGTGGTCATCGTTGTAGGGCTGGCCATGTTTGGGGTGGTCATCGTTGTAGGGCTGGCCATGTTTGGGGTGGTCATCACTGTAGGGTAGGCCATGTTTGGGGTGGTCATCGCTGTAGGGTCGGTCCCTGTAGGGCTGGCCGTGTTTGGGGTGGTCATCGTTGTAGGGTTGGCCGTATTTGGGGTGGTCATCGCTGTAGGGCTGGCCGTGTTTGGGGTGGTCATCGTTGTAGGGTCGGTCCCTGTAGGGCTGGCCGTGTTTGGGGTGGTCATCGCTGTAGGGTTGGCCGTGTTTGGGGTGGTCATCGCTGTAGGGTTGGCCGTGTTTGGGGTGGTCATCGCTGTAGGGTTGGCCATGTTTGGGGTGGTCATCATTGTAGGGCTGGCCGTGTTTGGGGTGGTCACTGTAGGGTCGGTCCCTGTAGGGCTGGCCATGTTTGGGGTGGTCATCGTTGTAGGGCTGGCCATGTTTGGGGTGGTCATCGTTGTAGGATTGGTCATGTTTGGGGCGGTCATCGCTGTAGGGCTGGCCATGTTTGGGGTGGTCATCGCTGTAGGGCTGGCCATCATTGGGGTGGTCATCGCTGTAGGGCTGGCCGTGTTTGGGGTGGTCATTGCTGTAGGGTTGGCCATGTTTGGGGTGGTCATCGCTGTAGGGCTGGCCATCATTGGGGTTGTCATCGTTGTAGGGCTGGCCGTGTTTGGGGTGGTCACTGTAGGGTCGGTCCCTGTAGGGCTGGCCATGTTTGGGGTGGTCATCGTTGTAGGATTGGTCATGTTTGGGGCGGTCATCGCTGTAGGGCTGGCCATGTTTGGGGTGGTCATCGTTGTAGGGCTGGCCATCATTGGGGTGGTCATCGTTGTAGGGCTGGCCATGTTTGGGGTGGTCATCGCTGTAGGGTCGGTCCCTGTAGGGCTGGCCGTGTTTGGGGTGGTCATCGCTGTAGGGCTGGCCATGTTTGGGGTGGTCATCGCTGTAGGGCTGGCCATGTTTGGGGTGGTCATTGTTGTAGGGCTGGCCATCATTGGGGTGGTCATCGCTGTAGGGCTGGCCATGTTTGGGGTGGTCATCGTTGTAGGGCTGGCCATCATTGGGGTTGTCATCGCTGTAGGGCTGGCCGTGTTTGGGGTGGTCACTGTAGGGTCGGTCCCTGTAGGGCTGGCCATGTTTGGGGTGGTCATCGCTGTAGGGCTGGCCATCATTGGGGTGGTCATCGTTGTAGGGTTGGCCGTGTTTGGGGTGGTCATCGTTGTAGGATTGGCCATGTTTGGGGTGGTCATCGTTGTAGGGTTGGCCGTATTTGGGGTGGTCATCGCTGTAGGGCTGGCCGTGTTTGGGGTGGTCATCGTTGTAGGGTCGGTCCCTGTAGGGCTGGCCATGTTTGGGGTGGTCATCGCTGTAGGATTGGTCATGTTTGGGGCGGTCATCGTTGTAGGGTTGGCCATGTTTGGGGTGGTCATCGTTGTAGGATTGGCCATGTTTGGGGTGGTCATCGTTGTAGGGTTGGCCGTATTTGGGGTGGTCATCGCTGTAGGGCTGGCCGTGTTTGGGGTGGTCATCGTTGTAGGGTCGGTCCCTGTAGGGCTGGCCATGTTTGGGGTGGTCATCGCTGTAGGATTGGTCATGTTTGGGGCGGTCATCGTTGTAGGGCTGGCCGTGTTTGGGGTGGTCATCGCTGTAGGGTTGGCCGTGTTTGGGGTGGTCATCGCTGTAGGGCTGGCCATGTTTGGGGTGGTCATCGTTGTAGGATTGGCCATGTTTGGGGTGGTCATCGTTGTAGGGTTGGCCGTATTTGGGGTGGTCATCGCTGTAGGGCTGGCCGTGTTTGGGGTGGTCATCGTTGTAGGGTCGGTCCCTGTAGGGCTGGCCATGTTTGGGGTGGTCATCGCTGTAGGATTGGTCATGTTTGGGGCGGTCATCGTTGTAGGGCTGGCCGTGTTTGGGGTGGTCATCGCTGTAGGGTTGGCCGTGTTTGGGGTGGTCATCGCTGTAGGGCTGGCCATGTTTGGGGTGGTCATCGTTGTAGGGCTGGCCGTGTTTGGGATGGTCACTGTAGGGTCGGTCCCTGTAGGGCTGGCCATGTTTGGGGTGGTCATCGTTGTAGGGCTGGCCATGTTTGGGGTGGTCATCGTTGTAGGGCTGGCCGTGTTTGGGATGGTCACTGTAGGGTCGGTCCCTGTAGGGCTGGCCATGTTTGGGGTGGTCATCGTTGTAGGGCTGGCCATGTTTGGGGTGGTCATCGTTGTAGGGCTGGCCATCATTGGGGTGGTCATCGTTGTAGGGCTGGTCATGTTTGGGGTGGTCATCGTTGTACGGTTGGCCATCATTGGGGTGGTCATCGTTGTAGGGCTGGCCGTGTTTGGGGTGGTCATCGCTGTAGGGTTGGCCATCATTGGGGTGGTCATCGTTGTAGGGCTGGTCATGTTTGGGGTGGTCATCGTTGTACGGTTGGCCATGTTTGGGGTGGTCATCGCTGTAGGGCTGGTCATGTTTGGGGTGGTCATCGTTGTAGGATTGGTCATGTTTGGGGCGGTCATCGTTGTAGGGTCGGTCGCTGTAGGGCTGGTCATGTTTGGGGCGGTCACTGATGGGTTGGTCATTGATGGGTTGGTTAACGTTGGGTTGGTCAACGATGGGTTGGTTAACGTTGGGTTGGTCATTGATGGGTTGGTCAACGTTGGGTTGGTCACTGACGGGTTGGTTAACGGGTTGGTCAACGTTGGGTTGGTCACTGATGGGTTGGTTAACGTTGGGTTGGTCAACGTTGGGTTGGTTAACGTTGGGTTGGTCATTGATGGGTTGGTCAACATTGGGTTGGTCAACGTTGTAGGGTCGGCCATCATTGGGGTGGTAGATATTGGGTTGGTCATTGATGGGTTGGTTAACGTTGGGTTGGGCGCTGACGGGTTGGTTAACGTTGGGTTGGTCAACGATGGGTTGGTTAACGTTGGGTTGGTCATTGATGGGTTGGTTAACGTTGGATTGGTTAACGTTGGGTTGGTCAACTTTGTAGGGTCGGCCATCATTGGGGTGGTAGATATTGGGTTGGTCATTGATGGGTTGGTTAACGTTGGGTTGGGCGCTGACGGGTTGGTTAACGTTGGGTTGGTCAACGTTGGGTTGGTTAACAATGGGTTGGTTAACGTTGGGTTGGTCAACGTTGGGTTGGTCAACGTTGGGTTGGTCAACGTTGTAGGGTCGGCCATCATTGGGGTGGTAGATATTGGGTTGGTCATTGATGGGTTGGTTAACGTTGGGTTGGGCGCTGACGGGTTGGTTAACGTTGGGTTGGTCAACGTTGGGTTGGTTAACGTTGGGTTGGTCATTGATGGGTTGGTCAACGTTGGGTTGGTCAACGTTGGGTTGGTCACTGACGGGTTGGTTAACGTTGGGTTGGTCAACGTTGGGTTGGTTAACGTTGGGTTGGTCATTGATGGGTTGGTCAACGTTGGGTTGGTCAACGTTGGGTTGGTCAACTTTGTAGGGTCGGCCATCATTGGGGTGGTAGATATTGGGTTGGTCATTGATGGGTTGGTTAACGTTGGGTTGGGCGCTGACGGGTTGGTTAACGTTGGGTTGGTCAACGTTGGGTTGGTTAACAATGGGCTGGTTAACGTTGGGTTGGTCAACGTTGGGTTGGTCAACGTTGGGTTGGTCAACGTTGTAGGGTCGGCCATCATTGGGGTGGTAGATATTGGGTTGGTCATTGATGGGTTGGTCAACGTTGGGTTGGTCAACGTTGTAGGGTCGGCCATCATTGGGGTGGTAGATATTGGGTCGGTCATTGATGGGTTGGTCAACGTTGGGTTGGTCATTGACGGGTTGGTTAACGTTGGGTTGGTCAATGTTGGGTTGTTTAACGATTGGTTGGTCAACTCTGGATTTGTTGATGTCGGGTTGGTTAACGTTGGGTTGGTCAGCGTTGGGTTGTTTAACGTTGGGTTGGTTAACGTTGGGTCGGTCAACGATGGGTTGGTTAACGTTGGGTTGGTTGATGTCGGGTTGGTTAACGTTGGGTTGGTCATTGACGGGTTGGTTAACGATTGGTTGGTCAACGATGGGTTGGTTAACGTTGGATTGGTTAACGTTGGGTTGGTTAACGATGGGTTGGTTGACGTTGGGTTGGTTGATGTCGGGTTGGTTAACGTTGGGTTGGTCAACGTTGGGTTGGTTAGCGTTGGATTGGTCGTTAACAGAGCCAAAATTGGGGGATTTAGTGGAGGAAGCCCCAAAATTGGGGGATCCGATGGCGGAAGAAGAGCCAAAATTGGGGGACGCGGTGGAGGAAGCCCCAAAATTGGGGGATTTTTGGGTGGATGACCCAAAATTGGGGGATTTGGTGGAGGAAGCCCCAAAATTGAGGGATCTGATGGCGGAAGAAGAGCCAAAATTGGGGGACGTGGTGGAGGAAGCCCCAAATTTGGGGGATTTTTGGGTGGATGACCCAAAATTGGGGGATTTTTTGGTAGATGACCCAAAATTTGGAGATCCGATGGCGGAAGAAGAGCCAAAATTGGGGGATTTCGTGGTGGATGAGCCAAAGTTGGGGGATTTTTGGGTGGATGACCCAAAATTGGGGGATTTGGTGGAGGAAGCCCCAAAATTGAGGGATCTGATGGCGGAAGAAGAGCCAAAATTGGGGGACGCGGTGGAGGAAGCCCCAAAATTGGGGGATTTTTGGGTGGATGACCCAAAATTGGGGGATTTTTTGGTAGATGACCCAAAATTTGGAGATCCGATGGCGGAAGAAGAGCCAAAATTGGGGGATTTCGTGGTGGATGAGCCAAAGTTGGGGGATGTTTGGGTGAATGACCCAAAATTGGGGGATTTGGTGGAGGAAGCCCCAAAATTGGGGGATCTGATGGCGGAAGAAGAGCCAAAATTGGGGGACGTGGTGGAGGAAGCCCCAAAATTGGGGGATTTTTGAGTGGATGACCCAAAATTGGGGGATTTTTTCGTAGATGACCCAAAATTTGGAGATCCGATGGCGGAAGAAGAGCCAAAATTGGGGGATTTCGTGGTGGATGAGCCAAATTTGGGGGATTTTTGGGTGGATGACCCAAAATTGGGGGATTTGGTGGAGGAAGCCCCAAAATTGAGGGATCCGATGGCGGAAGAAGAGCCAAAATTGGGGGACGTGGTGGAGGAAGCCCCAAATTTGGGGGATTTTTGGGTGGATGACCCAAAATTGGGGGATTTTTTCGTAGATGACCCAAAATTTGGAGATCCGATGGCGGAAGAAGAGCCAAAATTGGGGGATTTCGTGGTGGATGAGATAAAATTGGGGGATTTTTGGGTGGATGACCCGAAATTGGGGGATTTGGTGGAGGAAGCCCCAAAATTGGGGGATCTGATGGTGGAAGAAGAGCCAAAATTGGGGGATTTTTTGGTAGATGACCCAAAATTTGGAGATCCGATGGCAGAAGAAGAGCCAAAATTGGGGGATTTCGTGGTGGATGAGCCAAAGTTGGGGGATTTTTGGGTGGATGACCCAAAATGTGGGGATTTTTTGGTGGTGGAAGCCCCAAAATTGGGGGATCTGGTGGAGGAAGAGGTAACGGTGGGAGGGGGAGGGGCGGGAAAGCGGAAGAGGGCACTGAGGTGGGGGAGGAGCACGTCGGGAAACTCTTCGGCGTCGCCGTAATCCGCGTCGGGGTAGTTCAGGTCGGGGTAATTAATGACATCGGGGTAATTAATGATGTCGGGGTAATTATTGATGTCGTGGTAATTGGGGTCGGGAATGGTGGCGGTGGGAGGGGCGACGTTGGGAGGTGATCCAGCCCCAAAGGTGGGAGATCCGCCCCCAAAATGGGGAGATCCGCCCCCAAAGTTGGGAGATCTGCCCCCAAAGTTGGGAGATCCACCCCCAAAATGAGCAGATCCATCATTTGGAGACCCAACATTGGGAGATCCGCCCCCAAAGTTGGGAGATCTGCCCCCAAAGTTGGGAGATCCACCCCCAAAGTGGGAAGATTCGCCCCCAAAGTTGGGAGATCCGTCCCCAAAGTTGGGAGATCCATCCCCAAAATGAGGAGATCCATCATTTGGAGACCCAACATTGGGAGATCCGCCCCCAAAGTTGGGAGATCTGCCCCCAAAGTTGGGAGATCCACCCCCAAAGTGGGAAGATTCGCCCCCAAAGTTGGGAGATCCGCCCCCAAAGTTGGGAGATCCATCACCAAAGTTGGGAGATCCACCCCCAAAATGGGGAGATCCATCATTTGGAGACCCAACATTGGGAGATCCACCTCCCATGTTTGGAGATCCGCCCCCAAAGGTGGGAGATCTGCCCCCAAAATGGGGAGATCCATCATCTGGAGCCCCAACGTT
>JAUPFR010000337.1:0-33322 GCA_036925125.1 Oreortyx pictus | reverse complement strand
GATAAAAGAACTTGGTCTTAGGTGATAGCTCTGGGCACCTTATGAATATGGAAGAAAACATAATTTCAACTCAAATTTTTGGCATAATTAATACAAAACACCAGGGATTTTAACAGTTGTTGTGGCTACATATTCAGCTGCATGAGTTTTTAAGTGTACGTGAGTGGTACTTTTCATCTAATAAGAACTGCCTCCAGTAGTAGTTCAAAAGGAAGATGTTAATATAACCATACTTTTGAAGGGTTGGATGACTCTCGGAATACTGCTTGTCTTGCTTGGCGGATGACTTGTGATGGGTGTGTGCTGAAGATTACTAAATCTTTGGATAAGGTTTGTTACTATTTCATATCTCTCCTTTCCTTGTCTTGTAGCCTGACATACAGGCGAAGGGTGAGCTGTTCGGACAACAAAACCAGAATCTTGAGTGTGAATTGAACAGAACATCCTTAGGCTGACATACTTGTTAGTCTTATGCAGTGATTACTAAAGCTTCTGGGTATTCACTTTCCAAAATCTCTTTTTGTTAATGGACTCCCTAGTCCTGTCCTAGGAAGAACTTAATTTCCAGAACGCTGAATGCCAGCTCTGCTGACAAGACTGTGCTGGGAAGTAGCAGCAGCCTTGAAACATCCAGAGATAAATCTTGCAAAGCAAACTCTGTGGCAGAGAGAAACCACAACGGGCCTGCTGGAATTACGGTAATTTCTGATGTACAATCTGCAGAACAGGCCACCTCCAGTGGTTGCTCTGCAGACGTGCATGTTGTATCTGGCAGCAGCTCAAGGACTGATTTATGCGAAGAAATCCAAAGCTATTCCACAGTGTCTGCTGACAGATTTGCTCTTCTTGGACACGCACAGCAATCTCACAGTACTTTATCACCAGGCATTCAGCAAGGATTGAACAATGGGCATCTTGTGAGCACAGCAAGGTACAGCTCTCCAGTGTGTTGGTCGGGGCTAGTACTCATCTCCACCACCATCTCCTCAGTGAATACCTCCAGTGAGGATACCGGCACTCATTCTGATTGCTTGTCTCTGCTGACTGACTGGGAAGATGTAGCTCTAATACCTAAATCTCAATCTGAACCAAATTCAGACTGTGTTCAATTGGAGGAGGACTCAAGTACAGACATCTTAATGCTGTCTGAAATAAAAACAACTCCAGAGCAATCGGTTGCGATGAGTCCAGGTGATCAAAGTTTGGGGAAAACTCTGGTACCCGTAGAACCTCCTAAATCCATCATTTACAAGAGTCCTGATACTACTATCTTTAATGTGGGAATGGTACAAAGGCAGCCTTCAAATCTTTCTGCTTTTAAGATCCCATCTGCAGAGGTAAATGCTATTTCATCCCAATCAGTAATAATGAGAAATTTTTCTATTCCTTCTGAAATTCCCAAAAGAAAGCCAACTAGTCCAACAGCACTGCCACCAGCGAAAAAAACAGTCTTTTGCTGTCTACCAAGAGAAAATGGCATCTTCAGATCATGCCTTATATTGGAGAAATTTGAATTTGTCCAAAGCATCTCGCACCGTTCTGAGCTCCACAGTCAATCTGAATCAGTCTGTAACAGCTGTGCAAAATGAAAAGCTAACTCCCCCTCTGTGTAAGTGTGGTCGAAGGGCTAAAAGGCTCTATGTGTCAAATGCCGGTCCAAATCATGGCAAGGCGTTTTTCTGTTGTCCTGTTGGTAGGCGTGAAGGTAGTAAGAGAAGCTGTGGATACTTCAAGTGGGAAAATGCAATTCTAAAAGAGAAATCTCATGTTGCCACCATGAATGTAGATGCTTTGACCTCTCTTGGAACATGCCTCAGCACTTCAGGAAATTCTTCCAACAAACATTTGTTCCTCAGACCATCTATGAGAACTTGAAGATTTTTAGTTTAGTTGTCTGAATCTGAAGCTCAGTTAGTTAACTGTAGATAACAAAACTGGGCCAGTCCGATGATGTCAGATACGTGTTCTGAGCAGGGGATGAAAATAATGCTGCTTGGCAGTTGTTTAAGCATACAGACATACCCATGTTAACATGAATGGACTGAGACAGAATAAATCATTGTGCTGCAGTTAAGGTGCGAGTAGCTGTTGTTACATGTCTTAAATTCCTACTTTGTCATCATGCGTTTAAAATTTTTTGCTAATTGAGTCCTTAAACATTTTAATGATGTAGATTTCTATACTATTTTTTTCTAAATATACTTGTAGAGATTTGTAACTGTAACTTTTACAAATCTGTTGTCATGCTTCTCAGAAGTGATTCTTGAAGCAAGTGATGTACTAAACTCTTGTGATTTTTTTCATTTAAGTGATAATAAAGGTAAAATGCTAGTGATGTTTCATTAAGTTTATTTAGCACATCATCTATTGATTGACACCTTCTGTGCCATTCATATCAGCCTGCCTGCTTCTGTGGCACTGGGGTAGCTGAGTGCTGGGGGTCAGGTGAGACTGTGAAAACCTCAACTAAGAGAGATGTAGTGTCTTCTGCTCTACATTACTGTGTAAATCAGCATTATCTTATTATTGTTTAAACAAACAAAGCAAAAAGCCACTGGAACCCACACCCTATGTTAAAACTACAATGCAACCCCAAAACCAAAGAATTCTAATATCTCCTCCACTCCTTCTGGCGTAGTTCAATTCTTCGGATCTTCCCGCTAACGGTTTTTGGCAGCTCTCGAACAAACTCCATCTAAGGGGAAAGGGAGGAATGCGGTATGAAATAATGTACACAAATGTGACTTCCCCCCCAGTGACATAGCCTCATAAGTGACATAATAGTTGATCTGTGCTTGCCTATAGCAGTGACAATTACTTAAAATATTTGGATGATCGGCAACTTACTTTCCGAGGATACTTGTATGGAGCAGTAGCTTTCTTAACGTGTTCTTGTAGCCCTTTCATCATTTGTTCTGGATCGCGTGAGACGTAGTCGGGTGTTAAAACAACAAAGGCTTTCACTACCTTGAAGAAGTTAAGGGAACAAAGGCTTAAGTAGTGATGAAACAACCTCACACAACAGTGAGATTTGAAGCTTTAACCAAACGTTTACCTACAAACTACAGAATAATAAATACAGTGGATGCAAACATCTATGCCAACGTTATGTGTTTGTTTGGACTGTGGAGCTGATCTGTGTGGGAAGTACTGGAATGCAGAGGAAAAGCTTCAAATTGTGCTTTAGTTATGTTGGCTAGGTAATTGTCATGGTCAGTTTTTTTTGGTTTAGACATATCTGGTAGAGTAGGAATGCCAACTTGGTTTTATTTAGTTCAGAAATGTCATCGTTAGATAGACCATTCCATTGGAAGTTGGTCTTTGTCAGCTGTGGTATGCATAAAGCTCTTTTTTATCTAAAATGTGCTCAACTTGTTTACCTCTCCCCTGATGGGGTCTGGACTGCTGACAACTGCTGATTCCACCACTGCGGGATGCTCTATTAGAGCACTTTCTACTTCAAATGGTCCAATGCGGTATCTTTAAAATGGAGATAAAGGTCCTTTATTTGTACTTGAGGCACATAAACATATCTTGTCTGAATCAACTCTATTATTTGTGGTGGAAGATGTATTTTTAATCAGTGTTGAATTACCCAGCAGAATTAATGACATCATCGGCTCTTCCAACAAACCAAAAGTATCCATCATCATCCATGATCCCCCTGTCTCCAGTAACATAGAAATCCCCACGGACTGTTGCCTTTGTTTTCTCTGGATCATCCTAGGAAATATTAAATTGTGTTTTACATAAAAGCTACCTGTAAAATATAATAAATTGCATTCTAGCAGATTCATATTCAGCGGGGATATTGAGTGGGATATTAATAATAGGCAATTGTAATAAATGACAAGAGACTATTAATTCACTATTACCAGCCCACAAAGCTAGAAATAAAATTAATAAATTGCAATAAATCTGTGAATTACTACTTTTGACTGACTTTATATACTATGCCCAGTGACTTGAGGAACCACTGAATGCTACAAACAAATGAATGCTGACAAATTTAAGAATTGGCTATGAAGTGATTGTCCTTTGTTTTTCCTTTGTTTTTGTCTCCTGTCCTGAGATCTCAAAAAAATGTTTTTTACCCTTAAAAATGTTTTAGATCAGCACAGTCTGATTAATTAATGATTTTGCTATAGCCAATCCAGCTGGCTTCTGTAATAATTTTCTAAGCAATATGTGTGGTGCTCATGTACTCATTACTGATTGGAAGACCTGGTTTCAGGTTGGCGTTAGCAACAATTTCTTCTCAGAAAGAGTGGTCGGCCACGGGCATGAGGGATGCTGCTGTCACTGTCTCTGGGGGGTTCAAGAACAGAGAATATGTCACACTGAGGGACGTAGGTCAGAGGGGCTGAGTTGATGGTTGAACTAGATGGTCCTAGTGGTTTCTTCCAACTTGAATGATTCTATGATTATGTGCTGATATATAAAATTTAATATCATTTCTTGTTGTAAGAAGCAAAAGCACTATGCGCTTGTTTTTATGATTTGGGGACTGAAAATTTGAACCAAAAAACAAACAAACAAACAAACAAACAAACAAAAAAACACTACAGCCCTGTAGTGTTGGAGCCCTGTTCTGCAGTGTCTGGACTTGAACAGCATCCCCACTCTCACTTCTCTTCCTAGCCTTCCAAACAAGGGTATCTGGGGACACGAGGGGGAGGCTGTTAGAGATTTCCCTTTTTATTAAGGAAATAATCAAAAGAAAGTAGATTTAACTTGCTAGGGAAGGCTCTATCGTTGACCATCTAACTAAGAAGTAAGTAGACTAAGAAGCTGCATGAAAATAAATGAAAGTCTCTTTTTCCTTCCCAGGGCATCTAAACAGTATATGTAAATGACATTATGCACGGATTCTTTTTCAGAGGCTTAACATGGCATGTGCTTTAGCTGGAGAAATGGTCTTACAGCATAGCGAGTAAAGAGGAAAAGTGGTCTTGTAGGTTTTACTTTGATGGCAATCTCTCCTTCTTTTCCAGGAGGCAGAATATTACCATTTTCATCTATAATCTAAAAATAAGCAAAACACAGCTTTATTATCTTTAAGCCAAATTAAGAAGCATTATGTTAATGCTATAGAATCTCGATACCCATTTAAAACATTCTGTTGAAATATCTATTGGAGAATTATTTGAAGCAGTGGGGGCAGGTCTGACTCTGAGAATTACAGTGTCAGATTACTGCTAATCCGCTGTACCTCACACTGTTTTTTAGCTGAGTAATTCCAAGTACTATGAAAAGATAATGAAGTTAGTAAGACCCCAAAGAAGTTAAGTAATGAGCCTGAAAACAGAGGAAGCTACTAAAAAGCTTAGAATGGTACTAAAATCTCAAACAATATTGCAAATCTTACTAGAACCTGCTTCAGCAGTTCTGTTATCCCCAAGGAAATACGTTTGCTCTCACTCTTCATTAGCTTGGCAATTTGACTTCCATCGTTGCCATCCTATCTGATAGTGGGCTGTCATCTACGTCTTCCTGCTGAGGCTGGTGCGAGAGTAAAGTGCGACTGCTCACTTTGCACACTGCATTTGGGACAGTGACGTAGTTGGTTCACAATTCCATTCCTTGTGGAATGATGCTGCATAGCACAGTGTCGTGTGAAATCTCTTAGACTGCTTCGATAGCAAATGATGATCTCAGAGACAGCAGTGCTACAAGAGGTGCCATACCTTGACGTCATACCCTGGAGATGGCTTTCCCATAGAGCCAGGTTTAATTTCCATTCCTTTAAAATTTCCACAGACCAGCACCTGTAATAAATATTTTTCTCAGCCAAACAGTCACTTGTATATTCAGTCTTTAGCGTAGGTTTAGAAAACTCAGCTAACATTGTGAACTTTTGTAGGAAATAATGAACCCTTCATTATAATCATATGTCCAATGAAATAAATGATGTTCTGGAAATCTCACCCGTAGCCCCGAACAATGTGAGCGCTCCAAAAATAGAGTTCAAAGCAGAATTTGGAGGGTAGTCATGAAGAGTGCATCTCCTTTGTGTCAGCCCTCAATGCAAAGCCCACATGAGTTAAAAAACTGTTTTCATTGTTGCCTATTGGAACTGACTTCCCCTCTAAAGGTCGCAACTGTTGCAATAGTCATGATGAACTAGCATTGTTGGAATGTGGTGAAGTGAGGAGGAGTATGTAAACCTAATACAATTGTGTACAATCTTTTTAATGACTTTTTCTTGTCAAACTGAATAGGATTTATTGCTGTATCTGCAAAGCATATACTTTTCTCCTGTAAAGCTCAACATACAGTTTCTGTTTGTCCGTAGCATTCATGGATATCCAGCCCTGTCCGCGCTTTCCACTCTGCCATCACCTCGGGGTTGATTGGCTCCCCAGCGCTCACACAGTGCCGGAGCCTGCTGAATGTGCAGCTGAGAAAGACAAAACAAGTAACTGGCAGTTATCTGTCTGCTATGTCCCATTTGCTGCCATATTCCTGTATTGTGGGGGACCTTCCTATACAAAATGCTGAGTCTTTTTTGTTAAATTTGAATTGTGAAGTGCTAAACAACAACAAATCTGAAAATAACACAAGAAAGGAAAAATAAAAACTTCCTGGTTTGCTTCTGTTTTATTTAGAACATCAAATAATGTGATGTTTCTAACCCTAGAGTCTGAACTGGAGCCTGGACCAAAGAGGAATAACAAAGTTTAACCCTGTCAGTTATAACCTGTGGGAGAGTTCAGAGAGGCCAAGGTGTCTTTCATATATGTCACTGAGCCATACCAACATACACTTCATGGGGAGTATACTGCTGGTGGGACATAGGAAAGAAACAGAGGTAGGGAGAGTGTGATGGTAAAAGTAGGACGTGTTAACTATGACACCATGATTATCTTATTACTGCCTGAGCTAAGATGCTTTCCACTGTGACTTACAAAGCCTAAGATGGCACCCCAAATGTTTATTCTGACTTAATACGCAGTAAGTGAGACTCAAGAGGTTGAGAAACACAGTCAGATTTCCTGTTCTGCCGCTGTGAAAGTGGAATAAAATCCAAAAGCTGAGCACTTGGCCCACAGCTTTGATGGAAGGCAGTGCTGGGGACCCTCCGCCTCAGCTTACCTGGGCAGCTGGTGCTGCACGAGCATTCGGTAGGCAGTTGGAGCTGAGCAGAAGACAGTGATGGGATATCTTGACAGGCTCTAAGGAGTTCAGAATAATAAAAACCAGTGTTGCCCATATACTGAAGCCCGTGAAGTCTCATCTACATTGTAAGAGATGGTATAATGATATCTGCCTGCATCAGGCTTATGAAACACGCCAGCAAAATACTAGTGTCCTAAGAGCAGTTAGCACAGCAGTTATATTTAATTAAATTTTTCTTCAAAACGGAAGCTATGTTATCTTACAATGGGTACAAGACACCAAAGCTTTGTACCCTGGAAAGGTTTGAAGTCCTCCTTGCAAGGATTGCTTCGTAATTGCAGTTTAAGGAGAAAAAAGACTGAAGTCCTAATCCTACTTTTTTAGATGTCCTACAGGACTAAAACTGAAAGTGTTCTCCAACACAGCCTGGTGCTACCTGACAGCTCCCAGCTGTCGCAGGAGAAGGGGTGAAATGGCGGTAGTCTTTTACAAAGGATAAGGAGTTGTGTGTGGAGAATGGAGGACAATACAGTGCCAATGGCATTTTTTAAGGGAATTCAGCTTTGCTGCCTCCTCACCCCTTACTCTTGAGTTACGTGGTGCAGGCAACTGGCATTCTCATTTGTCTATGATTGTCACTCATTTTAATAACAGATTAGCTCTGCAGATTCCAGCCCAGTTTCCTTTGTGTTTCACTTCTAGGCCTAATAGCAAACAGCTGCAAAGTCATCTCCCCCATTTACCTCAAAGACAGCAGGCGGGTTGAACTGTGGCATTTTATGTACAAATACACATGCCCCTTCACTCCACGCCGAAAACATGCTCCACGCTGCCTTGGCCCAGCCCGTGTCTGAGGTATTCCAATATATATCTGAAGAGGTCAGGTTCAGCCAGTACCTGATAGCACAAGGAAGAACAGCCCACTGTCCTTACTTAGCAGAAATAAGGCAAGTAGTAAAATGTTTTGAGATGTGGCAGGGAAGTGAATCTGGCACTGTTTGTCGTGGGTAAGCGGAATTTAGATAGACCTGAATGACTGAGCACAACCAAGTCCTGGCACAGGGAGGGCACAGCAGGACAGACTGACACTGCACGTTTCTACAAGATGTTGTACTGACGGAGCTGCAGAACCCTCCTCAGGATGTGATGTTGCATGAATATGAGATTGCTTGAACTTGCTGTTAGCGATAAGGGTGTTTTTGGATTACTGCATGTGGGCCTTTTCTGGTTTGTTACTGTCTCCCAGTTGGAGTGAAGTGCACTGCCCTATCAATTTTATAAACAATATTGCTTTAAAAATTTAGAGGTTCTGAATTATCAGCATTTCATTCCTCTGGGAGCTGTGTTGAACTCAGACAGACATGAACCCAGAAGCCTGTCAGACCCACGTACTTCTCCCATTTTGATACGGATTTTCTAAACTTATGCTGATTTTTCATTCGGTAGACAATCTCTTAAACGCTAACTTGTTGAACGTGCAGCAAAAGATTTATCTTTAGTTAAAGAAAATGTGAAAAAGGAGTTAGTGCATCTATTTGGCTGCTACATTCCATGCACACTAAGACAGCTGGACTCAAAACGTGCCTTGCTTCCTGGGGAAAATAACCAACCAAACAAACCTTGGCTGGGTCTAGCAGAAGGGTTGTTTTGTAGAGCAGTGAAACAAATGCTTCTGGTATAACCTTGCATTTCTCTTCCTTTTGCCATACTACCAATCTGACCAAGCAGTGGACGTACCTTCCGCTCACTGTGAGGCCAATGCCATAGCTGCAGTGGGAATGTTCTGTCATTTCTGGAGCTCCTGTAGTCCCACTAGTAAAATAGATGACTGCGGGGTGTTGAGACTTCGTGGTTACGCACTGGTGATCAGATGGAGCATTTCTTTAAAATAAACAAAATGAGGAATAAATCAATTTGTGTAACTTAAACGTTCCTGAATATGTTTAAAACAACCCCTGCAGCAGCAATCAGAAGTGCCAAAACCATTTATATTTTTCCACTTCGCAGACCCAGAAGGATGAGAACACATTGGCACGTGCAGCATTTCCCACCCAGAGCAAATGGAACCACTCTTATCTCTGCTGCGGCACTGTCGCAGTGGTGGTTACTCACTTCAGGAGATCCTTGAAGCTCAGCCACCCCTCTCGGTAGCCCTCTGACACCAGTAATTTGAACCTCAGAGACTGGCATTCAGCCTCTACTGACTCTACAGTTGATGCCACAGAGTCATCAGCGATGATGCCTTTTGCCTTGGACTTCTGTAGGCGATAGAGAATGTCCTTTGCAGTCAGCTGCTGCGTGCCAGGAATTGGGACAGTTCCTAAATGGGAGCAAGTGGAACGCAAAAAAAGAGCTTATACATTGCTTCATAGTTCTTGTACTACTAAGACTCAGCTTACTTTGTGGTTTTGAGTGGGACAAGGCTATACTGAAAGCAGAATTTGGCCCTATATTTGTAAACATACTGATTTCCTTGGCGGATAGAATTCTATGTGAGGATGAGCACAAGTTAGGAGGTACCAGACTGGTCATGGGATGCTAGAAGAAATGGAGGGAACAGCTTTCCTTGGTCTGAAGGCACCTCCTGTGGAGTATGCCATTCTTCTGGACTTAATTTCTGTACTGCATGCTGCTAGTGTCTGTGGGGCAGCATGACATTCTGGGTTGAAAATATTGCCAAGCTGAGCAGGAACAGAGGCCGTGTGAAACACTTGGCTAAATGTGGGCCAGCTTCACTGCAAGGTTGCAGGAAGGTGCATTTGTGATGCATCACAAGTGCTGGAGAAAGGAGAATGTCAAGGAGTGGACTTATAGTGTTTTCCTAACATCTAGATCATGAGCAGAACTACACGGAAGTGCCACATTTGGTGTGAAGGGTGTTGATCAGTGTTTTATTAGTTCGTCCTCAACAGCACGTTTCTAGTTCTGCGTGCATTAAGTAGCAAGTCCTGATTTCCGTCCCCATGTGCCATTTGTGTGCTCTTACCAACCTGTTCTCATGCAAGCCACATTCAGCAGCCACCACTCTGGGATCCGTGGCAGAAGCAGAAGAACCCTGTCTCCATGCTGCAGACCGCAGGCACCACAGAGTACATTGGCTGCTTGCCGGGACAGCACTCCCAGATCCTCAAAGCTCCACTTCAACTCTTCTGCAACACCATCTACCCACCACAATGCGGGGGTTTTAGGCTTTTTTCCCTCCTACAGAACAGGGTAGAGTGCAAATGCTTCACTTTAGGAACATACCACTTTTACCGTAATTAACTCTTAGGAAACAAAGCATTCGGCTCTTATTCAGTGCTGGAGGAATCTGGGGATGCAGCTGAAATTTGCCACTGTCTCCAAACCAATCTCTCCTTCAGGAAGAACAGCCTTCAGATGTCATGTAAAAAATTAAATTTGCATTTCTTTCCTGAGCTCATGGTGTTTCCCTCTGCAAAGGCTGTCCAGCTTTCTGTTCCAGGACGCAAACAAAGATGCTGACGGACACAGGTGCAGCTGGACTGTGCTTCTGTGCTGCAAACTCTCCAAGCTCATTTCCAAGTTCATCTTGAACTGGGCCCATTTGTTACTTCTGAAAAGCAGATGTGAGGATCAAAAGCACAGTGTGACCTCTAATCAATGTCACTCATAACTAACAGATGTGTGAAAAGTGAAATGTGTGTTCACGGTATGCGCTTAAGGAGATGGATGCCTTTAGCAGTGACATTGTGCAAGTCATTTCCTGAGCACAGAAGACCTCATGGGGCAGGAAGAATATGGTATCTTGTTATCTGTTTGAAGGCAAACACTAAGGTTCATCTAGGGAGAAAAGTTGAGCAGTGTACTTCAGAGGGCAAAACTCTTCTGGTGTTCTTTCCTTGCTTCATTCGCAGCCTGCCAAAATCTGTTCTTCCTGCAGACGGAACGAACGCACTCCTTGTGTCAGACTGGTGATACCTCTGCTGTGATCCTGCTGCTGGGTGGACACCACTGTGTTCAGCCCCTCATCATGAAGAACCAGTGGACTACATCCACAGACACTAGGGCACTAGAGTAATATAGATGATATACCTAAACTTCACTCCTTTTCTTTTTCATATTCCCCATCCTTGCTTAGAGCTCATGCCCATTTGAGCACTCCAAGTGGTTCAGTTTTGTGGACTGATATTTCATGATGCAAAGATTTCATGACTGGAAAAGAATGGGGAGGTTTGGCATTTTGCTGTATTCACATTTTGCTGGCAAGCAGTGGAGGCCAAGTGCTTTGTCTCGCACACACAGGCAGGGTGCATGTCACAGCTAGTAGGGGAACCAGCGCAAGGCTCAGAGTGCTCCAGTTGATCTCATCATTAAGGCACAAATTTACTCGGGGTCAGTGTCACCAGAGTTACTGATTAAAGGAGCAAAGCATTTGGGCTCACAAACAGGGCAGCATTGGCCTAAGGGATTTACAGGTTCAAATTACATGAGGTGTTCATCAGATTGTAACCAGAGCACAACTGCAGCAGCATGCTGGCTGGATGTGCTTGGCAGTTCTCAGCTCTTCAGCAGCAGAGCAGCCAAGTAGCTGTTACCTTTTCTACTTCGGTCCACCTGTCTAGCACGTTGCTTGCAAAGTTGAAGTACTCTGGCACCTCTGGTCTGTGCTGCTGTTTCATAAGTTCGTAACTAAATGTGGCTCCAGCTGGGGATCTCTGGCTGCAAAGCTGGCGAGATCTTCTCAGGAAAGTATGCATGAACGCAATATTCAGGGCCTTCAGTAGAGGACGCATGGCAGCAGCAACCCAAGCAGCCTCCAAGAAATGCTGCAGTGACACAGATACAAACCTGCTGTTAGCCATGTAGTTTCAAAACAGCGTTCACTATCATGCAGTGGAATGTGCTGTAATAACAATACCTGGTATCTGAAATACCTGTTGAGTACACCTCTGGTTCTGCCGCTGTGGGTCCCTGCCCTCCACTGACCACGCAGCTGAGATCCCAACCATGCACCCAACTAGCCACACTCAGGCCAGCCAGCAGGGCAGTGTACCCCTGAATCACAACTCTTCATCCTCCCACAGCTCCCACCCATCTGCTAGAACACACTGCTGCTCTGTAGCAGGTGCACTGAAAGCATCTACACAGGGGTTGCTGGGAATGAAAGGTCTGCTGCTGACTGACAGCACTGAAGTACCAGCACCAACTAAGATGCTGCAGAGATAACCAACAGTCCTGCATGATTTACTGGCTGATCTCAGACTTATTTGCTTCAAAGTCATCTGCTGTTTTCCCAGTCTATCAGCGCTGAGGTTATGCTGCTTGCCAAGAGTAAAATGCACGTAGGAAAGCCCTGAGAATGTTTTAGAACTGCTGTTTTAAGCAGCCAAAACCAACCACTCCCTGAGATGGGGGAAGTTTAAAAGGACCCATGATAAGGGATTCAAAATGCAGAGCCATGTTTCTCTACAATCAGCTTAGCAGGAGGGCTGAAAACTCAATAATCATCTTTTTAATGCATAGCTGACATTTGTTTACAAAATAATATAAACACTGATAGCTCCTTGCTGAATTAATAATCATTCATCTGTAAACCCACATGGTTTCAGAGATTCAGTGAAGCAAAGAGACAGTTTGATCTGAAACATTCAATCTATTTAAGACAGACCAAGGAGAGAAACCCAGAGAGATGACAGGTGGGGAGAGGCAGGGAGAACAGGGAAAGCATGCAGACAAGAGGCACATCAGTCTAGTTCCAGTACCAGCAAGTGCCCTGTCCAGCAGCAGCAGAGCTGGCAAGGGAGCCAGTCACCTCATGCAGAGGCTGTCACCTCACCTCTCGGTCTCTGAGCCCTCCAAAACCTGAGACGCGCCCCATCTTTGACTGCTTGTGCAAATCCAAGGCTTCAGTTGCTTTTACGATGTTCCCGTGAAAAGTTTTAGTGGGGAACATATAGAAACGGTGTAATGGCACAGGAATCTGGATTGCAGACAAGTTCCACCGGTTATCGCCTGTAATTGCTAAACTCTGAAAAAGCTTACGATTCTGGTGTAAGAATCAGAAATGCGAGAATGGACCAAAAAAAACGTGTATAGACAGTATTTGACGAAGTATAGAAAATGGACATCAAGAAGCGTCAGAGAAACAGATTGAAAACGTGAACGCAGATGAACGAACGATGCAGACATACATTGCATTCGGTAGCAGAGCAGAAAGAGAACAGAAACTTTCCCCTACACTAACTTTAGGAACAAGCACAACAACTTTGACAGTGCCAGGAACGAAGTCTCTATCAGGTGTAAACGCTGCTTTGGAAGTATAGGGCTTCTACAAGCTAATTTGAGAAACCGCTAATCAGTGCACGGCATCCGGATGAATCGCGTCCTTCTTAAATGCAAAAACTGCAGAAGACGCGATTGTTGCGATTGTATTGGAATCCGCGGTTAACGCGTTATGAGCCCATAGCTCGCTGCCGGTTTTGCTCAGTATCGCAAAGAGCGCTTTTCCGATGGTCCCGTGAAAAGTTTTAGAGGGGAACATATAGAAACGGTGTAATGTCACAGGAATCAGGGATTTGAGACAAATTCCACCGGTTCTAGCCAGTAGTTTGCTAAACTCAGAAAAACCTTACGATTCTGGTGTAAGAATCAGAAATAGGAGAATGGACGAAAAGAAAAAGTGTAAAGATAGTATTTGACGTAGTATAGAAAATGGACATCAAGAAGAGTCAGAGAAACAGAATGAAAACGTGAACGCAGATGAACGAACGATGCAGACATACACGGCATTCGGTAGCAGAGCAGAAAGAGAACAGAAACTTTCCCCTACACTAACTTCAGGAACAAGCACAACAACTTTGACAACGCCTGATACGAAGTCTCTATCAGGTGTAAACGCTGCTTTGGAAGTATAGGGCTTATACAAGCTAATTGGAGAAACCGTTATTCAGTGCACGGCATCCGGATGAATCGAGTCTTTCTTAACGGCAAAAACTGCAGAAGACGCGATTGTTGCGATTGTATTGGAATCCGCGGTTAACGCGTTAAGAGCCCATAGCTCGCTGCCGGTTTTGCTCAGTATCGCAAAGAGCGCTTTTACGATGTTCCCGTGAAGTTTTAGAGGGGAACATATAGAAACGGTGTAATGTCACAGGAATCAGGGATTGGAGACAAATTCCACCGGTTCTAGCCTGTACTTTGCTAAACTCAGAAAAAGCTTACGATTCTGGTGTAAGAATCAGAAATGCGAGAATGGACCAAAAGAAAACGTGTATAGACAGTATTTGACGAAGTATAGAAAATGGACATCAAGAAGAGTCAGAGAAACAGAATGAAAACGTGAACGCAGATGAACGAACGATGCAGACATACATTGCATTCGGTAGCAGAGCAGAAAGAGAACAGAAACTTTCCCCTACACTAACTTCGGGGTCCAGCACAACAACTTTGACAACGCCAGAAACGAAGTCTCTATCAGGTGTAAAAGCTGCTTTGGAAGTATAGGGCTTCTACAGGGTTATTGGTAAAACCGCTGTTCAAGTGCACGGCATTCGACTGAATCGCGTCTTTCTTAACGGCAAAAACTGCAGAAGACGAGATTGTTGCGATTGTATTGGAATCCGAGGTTAACGCGTTAAGAGCCCATAGCTCGCTGCCGGTTTTGCTCAGTATCGCAAAGAGCGCTTTTACGATGGTCCCGTGAAAAGTTTTAGTGGGGAACATATAGAAACGGTGTAATGTCACAGGAATCAGGGATTGGAGACAAATTCCAACGGTTCTAGCCTGTACTTTGCTAAACTCAGAAAAAGCTTACGATTCTGGTGTAAGAATCAGAAATGCGAGAATGGACCAAAAGAAAACGTGTATAGACAGTATTTGACAAAGTATAGAAAATGGACATCAAGAAGCGTCAGAGAAACAGAATAAAAACGTGAACGCAGATGAACGAACGATGCAGTCATACATTGCATTCGGTAGCAGAGCAGAAAGAGAACAGAAACTTTCCCCTACACTAACTTCGGGGTCCATCACAACAACTTTGACAACGCCTGATACGAAGTCTCTATGAACTGTAAAAGCTGCTTTGGAAGTATAGGGCTTATACAAGGTAATTGGTAAAACCGCTATTCAAGTGCACGGCATCCGGATGAATCGCGTCTTTCTTAACGGCAAAAACTGCAGAAGACGCGATTGTTGCGATTGTATTGGAATCCGCGGTTAACGCGTTAAGAGCCCATAGCTCGCTGCCGGTTTTGCTCAGTATCGCAAAGACCGCTTTTACGATGTTCCCGTGAAGTTTTAGAGGGGAACATATAGAAACGGTGTAATGTCACAGGAATCTGGATTTGAGACAAAATCCAACGGTTCTAGCTTGCACTTAGCTAAACTCAGAAAAAGCTTAGGATTCTGGTGTAAGAATCAGAAACGCGAGAATGGACCAAAAGAAAACGTGTATAGACAGTATTTGACAAAGTATAGAAAATGGACATCAAGAAGCGTCAGAGAAACAGAATAAAAACGTGAACGCAGATGAACGAACGATGCAGACATACATTGCATTCGGTAGCAGAGCAGAAAGAGAACAGAAACTTTCCCCTACACTAACTTCGGGGTCCAGCACAACAACTTTGACAACGCCTGATACGAAGTCTCTATCAGGTGTAAACGCTGCTTTGGAAGTAGAGGGCTTCTACAAGCTAATTTGAGAAACCGCTATTCAGTGCACGGCATCCGGCTGAATCGCGTCTTTCTTAACGGCAAAAACTGCAGAAGACGCGATTGTTGCGATTGTATTGGAATCCGCGGTTAACGCGTTAAGAGCCCATAGCTCGCTGCCGGTTTTGCACAGTATCGCAAAGAGCGCTTTTACGATGTTCCCGTGAAGTTTTATAGGAGAACATATAGAAACGGTGTAATGTCACAGGAATCAGGGATTGGAGACAAATTCCAACGGTTCTAGCCAGTACTTTGCTAAACTCAGAAAAAGCTTACGATTCTGGTGTAAGAATCAGAAACGCGAGAATGGACCAAAAAAAGCGTGTATAGACAGTATTTGACGAAGTATAGAAAATGGACATCAAGAAGAGTCAGAGAAACAGAATGAAAACGTGAACGCAGATGAACGAACGATGCAGACATACATTGCATTCGGTAGCAGAGCAGAAAGAGAACAGAAACTTTCCTCTACACTAACTTCAGGAACAAGCACAACAACTTTGACAACGCCTGATACGAAGTCTCTATAAAGTGTAAAAGCTGCTTTGGAAGTATAGGGCTTCTACAGGGTTATTGGTAAAACCGCTATTCAGTGCACGGCATTCGACTGAATCGCGTCTTTCTTAACGGCAAAAACTGCAGAAGACGCGATTGTTGCGATTGTATTGGAATCCGCGGTTAACGCGTTAAGAGCCCATAGCTCGGTGCCGGTTTTGCTCAGTTTCGCAAAGAGCGCTTTTACGATGTTCCCGTGAAGTTTTAGAGGGGAACATATAGAAACGGTGTAATGTCACAGGAATCAGGGATTGGAGACAAATTCCACCGGTTCTAGCCAGTACTTTGCTAAACTCAGAAAAAGCTTACGATTCTGGTGTAAGAATCAGAAACGCGAGAATGGACCAAAAGAAAACGTGTATAGACAGTATTTGACGAAGTATTGAAAATGGACATCAAGAAGAGTCAGAGAAACAGAATGAAAACGTGAACGCAGATGAACGAACGATGCAGACATACACGGCATTCGGTAGCAGAGCAGAAAGAGAACAGAAACTTTCCCCTGCACTAACTTCAGGAACAAGCACAACAACTTTGACAACGCCTGATACGAAGTCTCTATCAGGTGTAAACGCTGCTTTGGAAGTATAGGGCTTATACAAGCTAATTGGAGAAACCGCTATTCAGTGCACGGCATCCGGCTGAATCGCGTCTTTCTTAACGGCAAAAACTGCAGAAGACGCGATTGTTGCGATTGTATTGGAATCCGCGGTTAACGCGTTAAGAGCCCATAGCTCGCTGCCGGTTTTGCTCAGTATCGCAAAGAGCGCTTTTACGATGTTCCCGTGAAGTTTTAGAGGGGAACATATAGAAACGGTGTAATGTCACAGGAATCTGGATTTGAGACAAAATCCAACGGTTCTAGCTTGCACTTAGCTAAACTCAGAAAAAGCTTAGGATTCTGGTGTAAGAATCAGAAACGCGAGAATGGACCAAAAGAAAACGTGTATAGACAGTATTTGACAAAGTATAGAAAATGGGCATCAAGAAAAGTCAGAGAAACAGAATAAAAACGTGAACGCAGATGAACGAACGATGCAGTCATACATTGCATTCGGTAGCAGAGCAGAAAGAGAACAGAAACTTTCCCCTACACTAACTTCGGGGTCCAGCACAACAACTTTGACAACGCCTGATACGAAGTCTCTATGAAGTGTAAAAGCTGCTTTGGAAGTATAGGGCTTATACAAGGTAATTGGTAAAACCGCTATTCAAGTGCACGGCATCCGGATGAATCGCGTCTTTCTTAACGGCAAAAACTGCAGAAGACGCGATTGTTGCGATTGTATTGGAATCCGCGGTTAACGCGTTATGAGCTCATAGCTCGGTGCCGGTCTTGCTCAGTATCGCAAAGAGCGCTTTTACGATGTTCCCGTGAAGTTTTAGAGGGGAACATATAGAAACGGTGTAATGGCACAGGAATCTGGATTGGAGACAAATTCCACCGGTTCTAGCCAGTACTTTGCTAAACTCAGAAAAAGCTTACGATTCTGGTGTAAGAATCAGAAACGCGAGAATGGACCAAAAGAAAACGTGTATAGACAGTATTTGACGAAGTATAGAAAATGGACATCAAGAAGCGTCATAGAAACAGAATGAAAACGTGAACGCAGATGAACGAACGATGCAGACATACATTGCATTCGGTAGCAGAGCAGAAAGAGAACAGAAACTTTCCCCTGCACTAACTTCAGGAACAAGCACAACAACTTTGACAACGCCTGATACGAAGTCTCTATCAGGTGTAAACGCTGCTTTGGAAGTATAGGGCTTCTACAAGCTAATTTGAGAAACCGCTATTCAGTGCACGGCATCCGGCTGAATCGCGTCTTTCTTAACGGCAAAAACTGCAGAAGACGCGATTGTTGCGATTGTATTGGAATCCGCGGTTAACGCGTTAAGAGCCCATAGCTCGGTGCCGGTTTTGCTCAGTATCGCAAAGAGCGCTTTTACGATGTTCCCGTGAAGTTTTAGAGGGGAACATATAGAAACGGTGTAATGTCACAGGAATCAGGGATTGGAGACAAATTCCAACGGTTCTAGCCAGTACTTTGCTAAACTCAGAAAAAGCTTACGATTCTGGTGTAAGAATCAGAAACGCGAGAATGGACCAAAAGAAAACGTGTATAGACAGTATTTGACGAAGTATAGAAAATGGACATCAAGAAGAGTCAGAGAAACAGAATGAAAACGTGAACGCAGATGAACGAACGATGCAGACATACATTGCATTCGGTAGCAGAGCAGAAAGAGAACAGAAACTTTCCCCTACACTAACATAAGAAACAGCACAACAACTTTGACAGTGCCAGGAACGAAGTCTCTATCAGGTGTAAACGCTGCTTTGGAAGTATAGGGCTTCTACAAGCTAATTGGAGAAACCGCTATTCAGTGCACGGCATCCGGATGAACCGCGTCTTTCTTAAACGCAAAAACAGCAGAAGACGCGATTGTTGCGATTGTATTGGAATCCGCGGTTAACGCGTTATGAGCTCATAGCTCGGTGCCGGTTTTGCTCAGTATCGCAAAGAGCGCTTTTCCGATGTTTCCGTGAAAAGTATTAGTGGGGAACATATAGAAACGGTGTAATGGCACAGGAATCTGGATTTGAGACAAATTCCACCGGTTCTAGCCTGTACTTTGCTAAACTCAGAAAAAGCTTACGATTCTGGTGTAAGAATCAGAAACGCGAGAATGGACCAAAAGAAAACGTGTATAGACAGTATTTGACGAAGTATAGAAAATGGACATCAAGAAGACTCAGAGAAACAGAATGAAAACGTGAACGCAGATGAACGAACGATGCAGACATACATTGCATTCGGTAGCAGAGCAGAAAGAGAACAGAAACTTTCCCCTACACTAACTTCGAGGTCCAGCACAACAACTTTGACAACGCCAGAAACGAAGTCTCTATGAAGTGTAAAAGCTGCTTTGGAAGTATAGGGCTTCTACAGGGTAATTGGTAAAACCGCTATTCAAGTGCACGGCATTCGACTGAATCGCGTCTTTCTTAACGGCAAAAACTGCAGAAGACGAGATTGTTGCGATTGTATTGGAATCCGCGGTTAACGCGTTATGAGCTCATAGCTCGCTGACGGTTTTGCTCAGTATCGCAAAGAGCGCTTTTACGATGGTCCCGTGAAAAGTTTTAGTGGGGAACATATAGAAACGGTGTAATGGCACAGGAATCTGGATTGGAGACAAATTCCACCGGTCCTTAGCCTGTACCTCGCAAAACTCAGAAAAAGCTTACGATTCTGGTATAAGAATCAGAAACGCGAGAATGGACCAAAAGAAAACGTGTATAGACAGTATTTGACGAAGTATAGAAAATGGACGTCAAGAAGCGTCAGAGAAAGAGAATGAAAACGTGAACGCAGATGAACGAACGATGCAGTCATACATTGCATTCGGTAGCAGAGCAGAAAGAGAACAGAAACTTTCCCCTACACTAACTTCGGGGTCCAGCACAACAACTTTGACAGTGCCTGATACGAAGTCTCTATGAAGTGTAAAAGCTGCATTGGAAGTATAGGGCTTCTACAGGCTAATTGGGAAACCGCTATTCAAGTGCACGGCATCCGGATGAATCGCGTCTTTCTTAACGGCAAAAACTGCAGAAGACGCGATTGTTGCGATTGTATTGGAATCCGCGGTTAACGCGTTAAGAGCCCATAGCTCGCTGCCGGTTTTGCTCAGTATCGAGAAGAGCACTCTCCGTACAATTTGTCTTTGACGTAGGCCACGAGTCCGTAGTGCGTTGTGAAGCTGATCAGGTGCTCAAAACCATTGGAACTTTTTAATCTTTTTCTTAGAGAACGCATTAGAAATGTTGTGGAGTGAATGTGCTGCAACTTGGGATTACTGTAGATAACTACAGATTGTGGCAGATATCTACTGGGAATTAGATCTGACATCCACACTCTATGGCATTTTATTGCCTTCTCCTATACACAAAGAAGTGCAACTTGTGCAAACTTTACTCGGCAGTGCTTAAGCTCAGTGCGGTGTCAGTGCCGCGGCAGCTTGGATCGGTGCTGCCCCTTCCTCCTGGGGCTGTGACTTTGGGTCAGAGGCTGTCAATGGATTGATTCAACTGTGGGTATGAAAGATTCCACCCAGCGCTGGCCATCAGACTTCACTGAGTAAATGAATGGAAACTGAACGTGGAACTGTGCACTTCTTTGCTGCTGGTGCTGTTTGGTACGGAGAGCTGGAGCTCTATAGTACCGTGCGACTGTATGGAGAAAACTCCAAGGAAAAGAGATGAGTGTGGCAGGTGGTGTGGGACCTGCTGGGCTGCGGGCTGCCGTGGGCTTTGCCCTGACTGCTGCTGTGGTTGTCAGAGCCCTGAGGCCCTGTGCAGCACCGGTCATGTCTCACCTGCTGCTCCTGTGCATCAATCATGAGTACCTTCCTTATGGCTCTAAGCCTTGTTCCAAAAACCCCAAACAAAGCAGCAGAGTCAAAGACCGCATGGTTACCTGCTGTGGGTCTGACACTGCACCTTCCTGTTCGTGGGAGGAGAACGGGCATTGTGAGCTCTGGAGTATTGCAGCCCTGAGTTCATGTCAGTAATCCCTGATCAGTTGTGCACCTGATTCTTTTGAGCTCATTCTGCTTGAAACATGTGCACGTGAACCTTTCATATTGAAAAGATGCATGGCCTGAAACTGAAAATTCTTCAGTGTTTCAGTATACAACAAAACACGAGTTTTGAAGGTTTCCGGGTAGTGAAATGAGTAGTGAAATATAAGTGCTTACTTCTGTTGTGTGCAGAGACACCAGTGTTGGATTTTTCTCTCTGGAGTATCAAAGATTGTATGTTTGGTTTTATATTTTCGCTTGAAGTGAAATACATGAGATTGTAAGACAGAAGGCTGTAACTCGTTCACCGTGAAGTACATAGGTACCTCTACCTCTCGTTCTTAGACTTGAACAGTTCAAGTTGACCATTCTTCTCTCCCAGGCTATGATGCCTGGATAAGTAATGTACTCCAATTAAGTGTTACCTATTTACCATCCTTTTTGGTATCCTGCTTTTAACCTGCATGCAATCAGCCCCTTGGAGGGGAGCAAAACCAAGCTGTTATGGAAAGCGTTGGTCCTCCAGGGATCGCGCTCTGGAGTGCCACAGGTGAGCAGCACTGCTCCCGTGTGGCTCAGGGCTTTTAGCATCCAGCATTCTCTCTCCAGTTCAGGCTACGACAAATGGGAGACGGAGCAGCTGCTCCCCAAGGAGGGGCCATTTGGCCCTTTCGTTTGCCCTTCAGAAGTGCCATGAGCGTACTTCTTCTTTTGCTAAAATATACAGTGCTTTGTTCCACGTGACAACAGAAAGCGAGGGCTGCACAGCTGCCGCGTCCTGCGCTCAGTGTCCTGCTCAGGATGAACGCCTTACGCTTAAAGCAGAGCTGAGAGTGCCGGAGATGCTGGGAGTTTCTCCTATTTGTCTGTTCTTAGAAAGCTTCTATCCGTGATTGCACCCTGAAGATAAAATCTCTTTCTAGATGGCGTGCATTTTACACGCAGAAAAACACGTTCTTCTGCAATGCAGGTTCTCCTTGCCCTGCGGGGTGGCTCGGCTGGGGCAGCGTGCTTTTCTGTTGCCCACAGAGCTGTCCTGTGCTGTGGGAGTGGTTCTTCAGCCGAGTTAAACTCAGTTATCCTAAAAATGCATATTCTTTCTTACCTGTAAGTTTAAATAGTCTCTCAGAAAGGAAATGTGCCAGCAGGAGTGGCGGGAAGGCCTCATGCTGTGAGGCGTCCTCTATCTGGAGTTCCAGGAGAGATGGATGTGCAGGATGACGCTCTCACCTGGCACTGCTGGGCTCTGTCCCTGCTGACCTGGGGCACGGAGTGAGCCCATGGCACCGGCAGCTGCGTGCAGCAGGAGGGAGCACTGATGGAACCAGGCTGGAGAGCTGCGGCTCACAGCACTGACACTTGTCCTGGAGCTCAGCCCCGGCGTGGCCACGTCAGCCTGTATGGAAGGAATGTGTTTTGGTACTGTATTTCCTCCCAGTGAGCTAAATAACTGTAAGGAAACAGTGAAAGCAGTGCACCTTTGTGCAGCTTCCACTGAACTGTAGGTGAACGCAGCTAGCTACCGGTCCCCTCAGTAAGCCCTCAAGGGTACATGGAATCAAATTTACCTTTCTCCGTGTCACGAGTAGCTTTCCAGGCTTACCAACCGCATCTGATCCAATTTTCTCACCCCAGGAAATGATGAATGTATTGTTACGGAGCAGAACCACGCTGCTGCAGAGTTCGAATGCTTGAAAAGGCTGCAGTGAGTTCTGTTCTGTGCAGGGTCTTTATTGAGGGATGTGGCCAAGTATGAAGCCATGATCTAGAGAAGAAGTGGGAAAATCTGAGGTCATGCATCTATGCTGAGTCTCATCTGCTTTGCTGTTTTACAAATATTTCTCCTATTTTGCTCACCGTTATCGTCTGGAACAGAATGTGCAATGTGAGGCACAGTGCACATGGGCTGTAACGAGAAGGTGGTTGTTACTTGATAGCAATCCCGAGTGTCATGTTTGATTGTGTCCCTTCTGGAAGAAAAGCATTAAGGTTTTTCTTTACCTATAAGAAAAGCATCGGTTTGCCCATTACTGACTTCTTGTGGAGTTTGTGCCAGATGTATATTAAATATTTTGGTGCTTTTTCTAATCCAAGTTGCCATTCATTCACCCTTTTGTTGTACTTCTGTATGTTGAAGCGTCGACACACCTTTTAAGAAAAACAGGGGAAAGAAAAGAATGAAACCCCATCACCGCCACAGAAGTATTGCCTGTAGTCACTGTATCCTGAGTTCTGTAGCTTTGTACTTGTTCAGAGCTTCTGGGTCTCCTTACTCCTGTAAGGTCTGGGGGAGGGACAGCCCGAGGAAGCCAGTCCCTCGGGGAGGGAACTTGCACGTTGTTCTGTGCGGTACTCAACAAATGAGGCGTTTGTTGTGTTTATATAATGACACTTTGGTGTTCACTTTTTGTGAAGCTTTGTACAAAATGTTTTCTTTAAACCTGAAGTCCTTTTTACATTTTCAATTAAAAGGGGAAAAATTAATTATTTTTTCATGACTATAACTAGGACTCTTGCTGCTTTTATTTGTTACCCGTAGTTTCCCAAGCAGGAATCCTGGCTGCTTACTAAGCCCAGCACAGGGAGCTGCCTACCCTGTTCTTAAGTGCATTGGAATTAAAATTGGCCTGTTTCATTTGCTCAGATTTGCAGTGCACATGTGTTGGAGGCACTGGGTGTGAGCAGTGTTAACGTGAGGGGGCTGCGCAGGGGGATGAGCGTCAGCGCGGGCAGTTGCCGTTCCCTGCAGCAGTGCAGGGTGAGGGGCTCAGACTGCCTGTCCGCTTTTGTAGCAGCTCACTGTGCTTGTCCCGGTTTGAAAAGGGCTGCCGAGCTCAGCAGGCTTGGATACGGTACCTTTCTGAAATAAAAGGTATAAACGGCCACGTTCATCTTTTTTTCCTCATTCATTTGAGGAAGTCTGGAGGTATGAAGAAGCCTGAAGCGAGCACTGCTGTGCGCTCCCTGGCGCTGCAGTGCCCGTCTGCTGCCATCGCTCTGCTGGGAAGCAGGAGGGGGTGATGATCTATCAGCTGCATTTCATCCTCTCCGGGACAGTAACTACTTCAAAGTAATCTCAGCCTATTTCAATTCATGCTAAGAAATGCTTGGTCCTTGGTCTCACTTTGAAACTTGGTAACAAACAGTTTCCTTTTTTGCCCCCAACACTCAAAGCTTTCCAGGGCGTTCTCGGGCTTCAGTTTGTTGATGAGAGGTGGTCAAGCAAAGCAGGGCGTGCCGAGCTCGGGGCTGATCCATTGAGCTGTACCTCATCTCACACTACTACAGGTCAGGGCTGGCTCCTGCAGCAGCTCTGCACTTACAGCTTCCCCCAGAAAACACAGCGAGTGAAGTTTGAGCAGCTGCGTGCTTTCCTTGAGATGGCCCAAACAGCCCTTGCCCTTCCCCCTGCAGCCAAACTGCAATTTGTTTGTTTTCTAAGGGGCTATGGGAGAAATGAGATTGTCCAAGAGGTATGAATCACCAATTCCTCCTTTCCATGAAGGAAGTACACAGCTTTTCCAGAAACGAGGCCTGCACTGTTTTGGGCGCTGGCACAGTACATTCCCACAGAGAGCGTGGAGCCGCTGAGCAGCTGCCCAGGCGCGACACGATGCTGCAGTGAAAGGAACCCCATGGTACAGCAGTGCCCCGCGCTGAGACAGCTCAACTCGCTGAATTCAATCACAGCCATCGGGTTCTTCTGCCCCTGCGCTGCCCTCAGCTCTGCCCAAGCATTGCCAAGCTCAGCACCAGGAGAAAAAGCCACAGGCAGAAGCATTAACGGAAAGGGCTTTGTGCTTTCTAGATGTTTTCAATAGCTTTTATTTTTAGACTTTATAAAAGACACAGAGTGAAAACCTATTGTTTGTATAGCAAGGGCTCTTTACAAAGACATCAATATTTAAAATAACTATGAATATCTTCACAAAAGACTTTGATTAAAAATTTGGCAGTTTAACAAGCGCTGCTCCCTCTGTCATCTTTTATTCGCATCAGACCAAGGCCGGACTGTGATCCATGAATGCTGCAACATAAACAAGAGATGTTATTTCTGCTCAGGGCAGCCTTGATGCATGCAAGCTAGCAGCCCTACGAGGGAGAAGCCTGCAACCCCCCAGAGTAGAAAACTGCATGTATTACTTTCTGCCCAACAAATTTTGTCATTCTTTTGGAACAATAAACTTATCCGCCCCCTGCGAAACAGTAATTTGGGAACCACTCTCGGCAAGAAAACTCTCCCAGGCCTGGGAAAGCACTCCCTTCTTCCCATCAGTCCAAGACGCGGCTGTTACATGGAAGCAGCAAAACTCCATTTGTACACATCTATGTGCAATCAGCACTGCTCTAATGAGGTAGAAATTGCTGCTGCTTCAGTGTGCATGCTCTTATTCTTTGACGTGATGGGTAACCAGCTAAACAATCTTTTCTTAAAAGATACCTATTTTGGAATTCATTTCTACTTTGGAATTCATTTAAGCTACTAGAAACCAGCCACTGACAGCAGATTATGCCAAGAGCTGCCCCTTGGCACGTGTGCTTGCTGAAATGATTTGTCACAGGCACTGAGCACATGACTGTTGGCTCAGGCTGCCTCAACCTTCTGGAGACAGTGGTCCAGAAGATAACACAGCATCACACTGCCACTCCTCAGGAAGCTCTGCAGGTTAGGCCAGCACACCTGGTCACCCCACTAGGAGAGGTGCTGCCCCATCCCCCTGCTCATCTGCTGGCACAGCACCTGTCTCCCTGGACCAGTACCACTTTTGCTGAAGGGACCTGCAGCAAGGCAGACCTAGCAGAGATACAGTCAGAGATACAGGCCTTTCCCGGGAAACGTTTACGCTTTCTGGTCAGGACCTGAGCAGTGAATGACCGTGGCAGCTCAGGCTGTGATATGAATGAAGGCTGAGCCATATGGAAACATCCCTGCTAGTAGCTCTGAGGCCCAACTCAATGTGTTTGTCCTTTCCTACAAAAGCTTAAGGACTAAGTGAAAAGTGGTTGGTTTTCTTCTTTTTTCTTTTTCATTTTCTCTTCCACATTATGCTTGCGTGTTTCTGATAGAAGAATGAAGGAAGGAACCACCTCTGATCCAGGCTAAGGACGGAGCACATATGTCAGTGCCACTACAACTGCTAGACGGTGCCTGGGCTGTAGTGCTTCAGTGGTTTGAAAACAATCAAATGCATAAAAGCCCAACATCCAAAAACCCAGCTGCTGCGGAACCTCTGCCTGATTCAGTTAGAAACACACAGAGCTTACCTTGCTCTCCCAAAACTGCAGAACTGTATTGGCTTCAAAACAGGTACAAAATGCCCAGCAGGGGCTCCATCCAACCAAAAAACACGTGCAACTAATCAACACTCTGGATTTCAGCCTTGCTAATGTGGAGCATGACTCATTAGGCCAATAAAACCTAAACTTCCTATAAGAAAATCAGACTAAAATACAGCAGCTTCTTCAGGGCTTTCGTTAGTCTTTTTCCTTTTTAATAGATGAAGACAAAAACACGAGGCAGTTAGTTACCTGTTCATTCCAGGAAAGAGAACAACACACAAGGTGTTATTCTGCAGACTTCTCTCAAGCTTTTTTTATATGCTGGTCTAACTTCTTCACCTTTTTCTTTACATCCTGCTCCTGTGTAACAAAATACAAGTATTACAATACCCCATTCTTCTGCAGGTACATAACAATCACATTTAGAAATGCTTATGAGGAGGCTGAGCTGGGGCAGCATCAGGGACTGAGCAGGTGAGGACAGCAGTGACTGTTACTGCTGGCACCTGGAAGGGCACCAGCTCAGCTGCAGGGAGAGCTGCACACTCTACTCAGATGGCACTGCAGCTTCCTCCAGTAAGAGTGACAGCCACACACACAGACCTGTTCCTGCCTGTCATGCTGCACGATGATTCATTTCTCTCTCTGACTTCCAAACCATTTCCTATACATGTGCTCGGTCTGCTCCCAGGTGGTATGCTCCAGCTGCTGAGTAACATCACTTACTGCCTCATGCCACCACGCTGGATTTGAGACTCTATGGTACCCTGCAAACACCACATCATCTCCCATGGTATTACATCTCCTAAGCACCTTATGCAGATGGACCTGGGGCAGCTTCTCTGCACCAGAACGAGGAGGTCCTCCTGCTACACAAGCTCTGCACTGGTGGCTGCTCCTCATGATCACTCCTGGCTCAAGGCAGTAAGCAGTTCAATGTCATACACCTTCTCACTAACAAACAGAAACAAGCCAGCATAGCCTTAAACTCACAGAGTGAGACAGCGGTGCCATTTTCTCACTTAAACTGTTTCCTCTTTGCTTTTCGCTGCTGTGATTCATTTGCCAAATCCACCTCCAGAGGTGACCTGGAGCAAGAGCATGCCTGCTTCTGAGTGTGCTGCCCTTCGTGGCCCAGCCACTGACAGCTTCCAGGGCATCCACTGCACTCTGTGATTTCTGGAACTCTGAAAAACAAAGAGGAAAGAATCATGATTTGCCAGTTCTTTTTCCCTGTTCTTTGGCACCTGCAGGGCAAGGCTAAAGCTGGAGGAAGAAGACAAGAAACTGAAATTGCTGCAGTGAGCAGATGTTGTCTTGCTTCAGGCAAGGGTCAGACCATCAAAATGTCAGATAAATACAACAACACTCTTCCAGTTGTTCTCCTGACTTCTCAGAAGTGATCACTAGTTGGTGTGAAGCTGCAGCCACTCTTTCACTGGACTATCACTAAATGTTGGCACTTGGAGCACATGCGGATTTCCATCATATTTCCAAGGGCTGCTGAACAACGTTGCATGAAGGAAATAAGCAGGCTGCATTGCAGAGCCACTTACTGAGGAAGCAGCAGGTCCTGTGCTTCCCGCTCTGGAGATCCTTTGGCAGGAACAGAGTTTCCAGATCTTTCAAGGGGCTGAATTCTTCTTGCAAATCTGCCTCAATTAATGACTTCTTTATTCCCGCCACATAAATCATCCCTTCGTTTTCTATATCCACTTCCAGCTCCTTTATCAGAACATCACAGTCCAGTGTTGCAGCAGTGATGGGTCTCTGAACCTGAGGTGGGTCCAATAGGAACAAACACAATGCATCAGCCAAGGCAGCTCTGTCTTCTGAGCTGCTATTCTAAATGATTTTGTCTCATTATCAAAACTTTGTTAGCTTTCCTTGAACAATGTAACTAGTAACTGTAGGCTAGCTTAAATAGTCATGAAAAAGGAAAAGAGCACATTAGCAATGCAAGAACACTAGATGATTAAGAACCCCATACTGCTTACATGGCATTTCAACACCGAGCATCTCAGCTTTTCATTTTAAAGATCGAGTTGTCAAGACCCCCTCCTGCTGTCCAACAGGAAGGAAAGGAGGCCACAGCATAAGCTGTCTCAGAAGATGGTGGCAGCATGGCCAGCTGAGATCCATGCTATGCACTACGTAGATATTAAAAGAATTGTATTGGCCCATAATCCTGCACTAAACGTAATCTAGGCTTTTACTATTTACTTTGCATACCTTAATGCAGGATCCTGCTACCTCAGCTCCATTTAAGGTTTCCACAGCAAGCTGGGCAGCTTCCAGCACATCATATTGGATACAGACGTATGGCTTCAGACAAAAGGACAGGACACTTCAGGTTTATGAACAGCAGATATTAGCCCTCTCCTTTTACAACTCAGGTCTCGGAGTTCTTTTTTGTTTTAAAAGGCATATAAGGAGTTTGAGTGGGTGATGCAGGTAACGCTTTACATACCATAACTATTAAAAAACCCCTTCAATTAGCTCAACTATTAAAAGCAACCTTCTTCTGCCATTACAGGCCTTGGCGTATCAGCTCTCTTGCGAGGGACAAAAAAAAAAAAAAAAAAAAAAAAAATCAACTCAGCATCATGAATACTAGGTTAAAGCTTTGCAGCTTGGATGTTATATCGTATCAGCTGCGTTCATTCTTGTCACCCTGTGGAGCAACTTTCATGTGTGCTGAGAACTGCCCCCCTCACACTCCACCCCCAAAAAACCACCAGAATAGCTGGCAATTAAATGTTTCTAATCAATATCTTTTCAAGAGATGACTCTTGCCTTCACCACCTGCCAGCACGCCGAATGCTGTCAGTGCTCCTCACCTGGTACGTTTCAGTCACCACTGTGAGGGACTGGATTGGCCCACACCTTCCAAATTCTTTTTTCACAGACTTCAGACAAACGTTTTCCTCAAAAGGACCTGCGTAAATTGTCAGCATGTCAGTCAGCTTGTTTCTCACCTGTAAGAATATAGATTAGAGAAGGAACTTCACAAAGCAAGGAAACTAACTACCAGGTGCCACCAGATACATAATGTCTCCTCCCAAGATCAGCACTGAAGACTATTCTCACACAAATAAATGAGTACCTTCTCGCAAAATCCAGATGCAACGTACTCTGGATCCAAACTGAACTGAATTATACTGAATGTGGAGAGGGGAATGTGTTCCAAGGCTCTCTGAAGAATCTGGAAGGAAAAAAAAGAGGCAATTGTACCACAACAAACCAGAAACAGAGTTCCTGAACTTAATTCCCAACTTTGCTTCTCATTGCTGTCTAAGGAAGACCTCAGGCAGAAATTACTTTTCAGTGAGTCCTGAGAGAGTGACAGAGTATCAAAGCCTATTTTTGAAATGCCAAAATGGATGCAGCTAACCTGGTATCAACACCATTGCTGAAAGCACTTGTCAGTCAGCTTTTTAAAACATGACCCACCTACTGCCCCAGGACAAGAAGAACTTTTGGCAGGGGGCTGAACTTGATGATCTCCAGGGGTCCCTTCCAACCCCTACAATTCTGCAACTCTGCGTGACACATGTTCAGACCAACCCACTCTGAGTCCATTCACCTGTTTGATGGAAGTGCTGAGGTCACTCTGACAAAGGCCAGAAGAGTCCAGCTTCTGTCTGCCCAAAAGGAGTGGCTTCTGGCCCATCCCCTGCAAGCAGGCCAGGAAACTAGCAGAGAGAGAAGAAGAAAACTCTGCAAATTACATTAGTTATCAATGTCATGAGTTACAAGCCTTCAAGAAGTGCCCGTGATTGAAAAAATGATACAGTTCATTAAAGATATTTTAATGAAATATTTTTGTCCTCAGAAGAAGCCCAGAAAACACTTGTGAAATTTAAGATGTAACTTCCGAAAATGTTTTAGTGCTACCCTGCAATTCACTGTCTCTCTCTGAAGATACTGGAAGCCTCTCGAAAACAGCTTCAATCAAAGGAATAACATGCATCTCTGAGAATCTTGTTACCATGGTTTGGATGAGTACGGAGGACCATTCAGCTGCTTTTGGACTCCACATCGCAGTGGCTGCACCACAGATTTGTTTGCTGAGACTTCAGTCTGCCTTTCAGCTGCCAGCAGCATTTCCAAGTTGAGTTCTGCTACCTCGCGGAAAGAAGATGAGCAGTTGGCTTTCATCTCTGCTAATTGTAACAAACCACCAACCCTGTGCTTGCTCCATGAGTCACCTGGGCACATTCCACAGCAGTGGAGAGACGCAGGGATTCATTTTTTGCCTTATTACTTTCTGTTGTCGTTTTCAAGCAAGCAGTACTTGAGCACCATCCAGCAAGCACATCCAAAAAGTGTTCTCAGAAACCAGCAGCACAAGAAAGAGACTTCAGACTGATAAAACCAGCTCGAATCGCTGACAAAACATAGAAGGTCCCTCGCTTCTTTCACTGAGAGAAAAGGACAGGCTGTCCCACAGGCTGCGAGTGGTGGAATCCTTCTCTTCCCAGCGCCCTTGTGAGAGACCAGCAGCAATGCTCATTCACAGAGCATCTGAGTACAGAGACACTGGTGATGTTCCAAGTTACTGAGATACCAAGACACAGGCTGAAAGAAAGCTACCACAACCAAGGCTTATACCACAGCTCCATTTCCTCAGTAAAAGAATGGGCAAGAGTGTTCTTCCATTGTAAGCACAACAATTTGTACTTTCTGCTATTAAGGACATGAGACATAGCTACCTTCGCCGGTCCTTTCTCAATAAAGAACTGAGCCAATTCCAGCGCAGCTCTAGCATCTTCTGCAGGATCATGACCGAGCCTCTGTTCACACTGGATCTCCTTCCTAGGGCATCAAAATTAGATATACAGGAAGGCTGTCTACTTTTCCATACTAACCAACATCTTGGTTTTTTTTCCTGAGGTAGGTCCTTTTCAGCAAAATAGCTTTCATCTCTCAAAAAATGATTTTCGTTCCATGCAGCAATTAAATTTGCTAAATATTTCCCAAAGTTACCGCAAGAAACACTTTTGCCAAATTGAGCAAAACACAGGGTTTGACAGAAGCAGTAAAGCATAACCATTCTTCATTTTCCCCCTTGATCAATGACTGAACTCACAATTTGCATACAGGAGGGGAGGCAACCTCCAGCTTTGACAAGTTTGGAGCTGAACTGTGAGCACTGCACTGCTAAGACATGCTACGGTAGCTGGCATAGGAAGGGATACAATTAAGTCAGTACATCGTACTTTCCTAAATTTGCATTTCCTTCTTGATAGATGCAACAAATCTCATTTGTGTGAGCCAGAGTGCATCTGCTGCTCTACAGTTTCATACATTGCACAACAGCTGGTTTTGTGGTACACCTACAGACAAGAACTCAGATCTGGTTGTGCCAAGCATCCTTGCTCAAAGCCAGGCCAATCTGCTGTGCTACTTAACGCTTCAAGGAAATAGCAAATTCTTTGATACCATGTTTATTTGCTCGTTCCTTTGAGTTTTAGTGGAAAAAAAATATTCTGTTGCTACTGGTGGAAAAGCAGGACCCCATGAACCACAACAGTTCTAATACATCCCATGACAAAGCAGTCACAATCTCACCTGAGAACAGCTTTGGCTAGAAATTTTAGCTTAAATCTTCGGCCTTCATTTCTGGCAAAAAGTAATGAAGTATCAATAACACTGGGATGGATCATCTGGAAGAGAGAAAAATATCACCAGTTTAAGAACAGCAGTCGTACAGAACTGGGCAACAACTCCATTGTTATCCGTGCCTTTTCATTTCAGTTGCCAGCTTCTTGTTGACATATAACAGGCCCATAACAACAAAACACATGGTAATAATGAAACAGGCATAAATCTCTTTTCTAACACTCTGTTGGGAAGATCAAAATCAAATTAGAAAGATTAATTATGACTCGGGGATTTTAGGCTGGTTAAATTAAATATACGAAGGGCTTTGGCTCTTCCCATGACAGAGTTATATCCCTGTCTAATCAGATTTCCCCCTTCCTTTTGAGTTCAGAAGAGCAGCTAGCACGTTTTTCTATGTGTAAGAGGAATCTCTCTCTTTCAAGTCCTTGCAAACATAAAAGTTACATATAATGAAAAGCAATTAACAAGTGTCTACTAATTAAAAATAACTGTTTGGGCCTTTTACATCTGAAATGAGTATCATCCAGCTAGGAAAAACACTCACTTGCAAAGCCCGAAGGTCAGCATTTAGAGAATGACCCACCAATACTGCATCACGGGGAAGTATCTTTTTCAGTCTGGTTTGTATGTCTGCCAATCTTGTTTTCACTGGAAGAAGCATTTTCCTTGTGATTCCTGAGTATCTTCAAAACAGAAATTAGACGAGGTAGAAGCAATGCATTAGCAACAGCGTTTACTGGAGAAAATCACTAGCAGGGCATGCAAAATATGAATCCAGCATAACTTATGACAGAATGTTATTTACTGCTTTCTCTGTGGACATATTCCAACACAAGAGGATGCACTGCAGAGATACCAAGCTGCTGTGCTGTCACATGTTTCAAATGGCAGTTCTCTCAAGCATGACTTAAGTGATGCAGTACTCAGCATCAGACAGCACACATAACAAAATCCTGCATGGCTGTTGTGGAAGGAGGTGCTTCCAATAACGTGAGGGAACTGGCAGCTCACCCCTTCCATAAATCCAGACTAAGACTTAGAGAAGACATGGTTTGAGTCTGGTCTGCTTCTGCTGTAATGAGCCCAGTCTCGAAGCCTTAAGCAAGCTGATGACCTATGCTATTCTTTACCTACAGATATGCAAACTTAGCTACAAAGCAGAGAGTTGATTTACAAACCTGTATCTTACCCTGCGTCCTTTTTAAACCCAGACCTGAAGAGTAGCCTGTACTGTGATCATTTACCTATTAAAGAACGTTTCCTACAGCACTACACAATGGCAATGCCTAGCTGGACAAGCAGACACTGTGTAGCTGCATATACACAATGCTGGTAATTCTAACCACATAGCACAAACTGTACTCTTAATACTGAGTAAAATGCAAGAGACAACAGTGAGAGCATGCACACTGAAGTATTCTGAAAGCTCCTGTGTAGAAGGCTTAATCTGAAAGGGCTGCAGGTCTTAAAGATA
>JAUPFR010000336.1:0-33638 GCA_036925125.1 Oreortyx pictus | reverse complement strand
CCCCTCTTTTTGGGGTCCGTTTTCGGGGTCCCCCCCTCGTTTTGGGGGTCGTCTCTTCGGGGCTCCGTCCCATTCGGGCGCAGCTGAACTCATTAACGGCTCCTTAATGAACCGCCGCCGCGTTAATTAGCGGCACCTGAGTGCGGGGGCGGAGCGCGCCTTTAAAACCGCGGACACAGAGCGGCGGTCCCCTTTCTGCCCCATAGCGCTGCCCCATAGCGCTGCCCCACGGCGCGGCTCCCTGCCCCATAGCGCTGCCCCCCAGCCCCTCTCCCTGCCCCATAGCGCTGCCCCACGGCGCGGCTCCCTGCCCCATAGCGCTGCCCCACGGCGCGGCTCCCTGCCCCATAGCGCTGCCCCACGGCGCGGCTCCCTGCCCCATAGCGCTGCCCCCCAGCCCCTCTCCCTGCCCCACAGCGCTGCCCCACAGCGCGGCTCCCTGCCCCATAGCGCTGCCCCACAGCGCTGCCCCCCGGCGCCGCTCCCTGCCCCACAGCGCGGCTCCCTGCCCCATAGCGCTGCCCCACAGCGCTGCCCCCCAGCCCCTCTCCCTGCCCCATAGCGCTGCCCCACAGCGCTGCCCTCCGGCGCCGCTCCCTGCCCCATAGACCTGCCCCCCGCCCCTCTCCCTGCCCCCTAGCTCCGCTCCCTGCCCCATAGCGCTGCCCCATAGCTCCGCTCCCTGCCCCACAGCGCTGCCCCACAGCCCCGCCCCACAGCGTGGCCTCCCAGCGTGGCTCCCTGCCCCACAGCTCCGCTCCCTGCCCCATAGCCCTGCCCCACAGCTCCGCTCCCTGCCCCACAGCGCTGCCCCCCAGCTTCGCTCCCTGCCCCATAGACCTGCCCCCCGCCCCTCTCCCTGCCCCCTAGCTCCGCTCCCTGCCCCATAGCGCTGCCCCACAGCTCCGCTCCCTGCCCCATAGCCCTGCCCCACAGCTCCGCTCCCTGCCCCCCCAGCGCTGCCCCCCAGCTCCTCTCCCTGCCCCACAGCTCCGTGCCCCACAGCGCTCCTCCTCACCCCACATCCCGCCCCATAGCGCCGCCGCTTTGGGGTCCCCGCTCCGTTCGGGTAAGTCGCCCCTTTTCGGGGTCCCTTTTCGGGGTCCCCCCTCTTTTTGGGGTCCGTTTTTGGGGGTCCGTTTTTGGGGTCCCCCCCTCGTTTTGGGGGTCCGTTTTCGGGGTCCCCCCCTCGTTTTGGGGGTCCGTTTTTGGGGTCCCCCCTCGTTTTGGGGGTCCGTTTCGGGGCTCCGTCCCATTCGGGCGCAGCTGAACTCATTAACGGCTCCTTAATGAACCGCCGCCGCGTTAATTAGCGGCACCTGAGTGCGGGGGCGGAGCGCGCCTTTAAAACCGCGGACCCAGAGCGGCGGTCCCCTCTCTGCCCCATAGCGCTGCCCCACAGCGCTGCCCCACAGCGCTGCCCCATAGCGCGGCTCCCTGCCCCACAGCGCTGCCCCACGGCGCGGCTCCCTGCCCCACAGCGCTGCCCCATAGCGCGGCTCCCTGCCCCATAGCGCTGCCCCCCAGCCCCTCTCCCTGCCCCACAGCGCGGCTCCCTGCCCCATAGCGCTGCCCCCCAGCGTGGCTCCCTGCCCCATAGCGCTGCCCCCCAGCCCCTCTCCCTGCCCCACAGCGCGGCTCCCTGCCCCATAGCGCTGCCCCCCAGCGTGGCTCCCTGCCCCATAGCGCTGCCCCCCAGCCCCTCTCCCTGCCCCACAGCGCGGCTCCCTGCCCCACAGCTCTAGCCCCACAGCCCCACTCTGTGCCCCACAGCTCTGCCCCACAGCCCTGCCCCACAGCTCTGCTCCCTGCCCCACAGTCCTGCCCCACAGCTCTGCTCCCTGCCCCACAGCTCTGCTCCCGGCCCCATAGTCCTGCCCCACAGCTCTGCTCCCTGCCCTTCTTTGGGGGGGTCTTTGGGGGGTCCCTTTAGGGTTCTCTGGGGGGGTCTCTTTGGGGTTCCCTTTCTTTAGGGGTCTGTGGGGAGGTCCCTTTTTGTGGGGGTCCCTTTCTTTGGGGGTCCCTTTAGGGGTCTCTGAGGGGGTCCCTTTCTTTGGGGGTCCCTTTTGGGGGTCCCTTTCTTTGGGAGTCTCGGGGGGGGGTCCCTTTCTTTAGGGGTCCCTTTAGGGGTTCATTTAGGGGTCTCTGGGGGGGTTCCTTTGGGGGTCCCTTTTATTGGGGGTCCCTTTTATTGGGGGTCCTTTTTGGGGGGTCCCTTTTTTTAGGGGTCTCTGGGGGGGTCCCTTTTTTGGGGGGTCTCTGGGGGGGTCCCTTTGGGGGTCCCTTTTTTTAGCGGTCCCTTTGGGGCTCCCTTAAGGGCTACCCACTTTCGGGGTGCCCCGATACGACGGACGGCGGGGTGCAGTCCGTCCCCCCCTTTCTCCCCCCCCCAAATCCAGAGCTCCCCACCGCGAGTCACCCCTTAATTTCCCCTCCACGTCCCTCTCCCCCCCCGCGTCCGTCTTTCCCCCCGCGTCCGTCTTTCCCCTCCGCGCGTCTTAATTAACGTCATTATTTCCCCCCCCCCCCCCCCCCCCCCGAGTTTTTTTTCTCGCCGGGATTTGCGTCGTCCGCTCCGACGTCGCTCCTCCGGAGGATCTTCTGTCCCTCCGCGTCCACACGGGGAACGTCCGCTGCTCCGTCACGGATCCGCATCGCCAACGCGTTCGCGGGACGCGCGGGAGCGCGCTCAGGTACTCCGCGATACACGGGATCCTTCCAGACCCGCCACGTCGCGCCCCGAATTCACGCCCCGAAGGAGGACCCCAATTCCGAACCGAAGGAGGACCCCCACATTTGGACCCTGAATGAGGACCCCGGTTCCGCCCCGAATTCAGACCCCAATTCCACCCCGAATGCGGACCCCAATTCCACCCCGAATTCTCACCCCAATTCCACCCCAAATTCTCACCCCAGATTCCTCGCTCTTCCACCCCGAATTCGGACCCCAATTCCTCGCTCTTCCACCCCAAATTCTCACCCCAATTCCACCCTGAACTCGGACCCCAATTCCACCCCGGATTCTCGCCCCAGATTCCTCGCTCTTCCACCCCGAATTCGGACCCCAATTCCTCGCTCTTCCACCCCAAATTCTCACCCCAATTCCACCCTGAACTCGGACCCCAATTCCACCCCGGATTCTCGCCCCAGATTCCTCGCTCTTCCACCCCGAATTCAGACCCCAATTCCTCGCTCTTCCACACCGAATTCTCACCCCAGTTCCACCCCGAACTCGGACCCCAATTCCGCCCCGAAGGAGGACCCCCACATTTGGACCCTGAATGAGGACCCCGGTTCCGCCCCGAATTCAGACCCCAATTCCACCCCGAATGCGGACCCCAATTCCACCCCAAATTCTCACCCCAATTCCACCCCAAATTCTCACCCCAGATTCCTCGCTCTTCCACCCCGAATTCGGACCCCAATTCCTCGCTCTTCCACCCCAAATTCTCACCCCAATTCCACCCTGAACTCGGACCCCAATTCCACCCCGGATTCTCACCCCAATTCCACCCTGAATTCTCGCCCCAGATTCCTCGCTCTTCCACCCCGAATTCGGACCCCAGTTCCTCACTCTTGAACCCCGAATTCTCACCCAGTTCCACCCTGAACTCAGACCCCAATTCCACCCCGGATTCTCACCCCAATTCCACCCCGAATTCTCGACCCAGATTCCTCACTCTTGCACCCCAAATTCTCACTCAATTCCACCCCGAACTCGGACCCCAATTCCACCCCGAATTCTCACCCCAATTCCACCCCAGATTCTCACCCCAGATTCCTCGCTCTTCCACCCCGAATTCGGACCCCAATTCCTCGCTCTTCCACCCCAAATTCTCACCCCAATTCCACCCTGAACTCGGACCCCAATTCCACCCCGGATTCTCGCCCCAGATTCCTCGCTCTTCCACCCCGAATTCGGACCCCAATTCCTCGCTCTTCCACACCGAATTCTCACCCCAGTTCCACCCTGAACTCAGACCCCAATTCCACCCCGGATTCTCACCCCAATTCCACCCCGAATTCTCGACCCAGATTCCTCACTCTTGCACCCCAAATTCTCACTCAATTCCACCCCGAACTCGGACCCCAATTCCACCCCGAATTCTCACCCCAATTCCACCCCAAATTCTCACCCCAGATTCCTCGCTCTTCCACCCCGAATTCAGACCCCAATTCCTCGCTCTTCCACCCCAAATTCTCACCCCAATTCCACCCTGAACTCGGACCCCAATTCCACCCCGGATTCTCGCCCCAGATTCCTCGCTCTTCCACCCCGAATTCAGACCCCAATTCCTCGCTCTTCCACACCGAATTCTCACCCCAGTTCCACCCCGAACTCGGACCCCAATTCCGCCCCGAAGGAGGACCCCCACATTTGGACCCTGAATGAGGACCCCGGTTCCGCCCCGAATTCAGACCCCAATTCCACCCCAAATGCGGACCCCAATTCCACCCCGAATTCTCACCCCAATTCCACCCCAAATTCTCACCCCAGATTCCTCGCTCTTCCACCCCGAATTCAGACCCCAATTCCTCGCTCTTTCACACCGAATTCTCACCCCAGTTCCACCCCGAACTCGGACCCCAATTCCGCCCCGAAGGAGGACCCCCACATTTGGACCCTGAATGAGGACCCCGGTTCCGCCCCGAATGCGGACCCCAATTCCACCCCGAATTCTCGACCCAGATTCCTCACTCTTGCACCCCAAATTCTCACCCAATTCCACCCCGAACTCGGACCCCAATTCCACCCCGGATTCTTACCCCAATTCCACCCCGGATTCTCACCCCAGATTCCTTGCTTTTCCACCCCAAATTCAGACCCCAATTCCTCGCTCTTCCACACCGAATTCTCACCCCAGTTCCACCCCGAACTCGGACCCCAATTCCACCCTGAATTCTCGCCCCAGATTCCTCGCTCTTCCACCCCGAATTCGGACCCCAGTTCCTCACTCTTGAACCCCGAATTCTCACCCAGTTCCACCCCGAACTCGGACCCCAATTCCACCACGGATTCTCACCCCAATTCCACCCCGAATTCTCGCCCCAGATTCCTCGCTCTTCCACCCCGAATTCGGACCCCAGTTCCTCACTCTTCCACACCAAATTCTCACCCCAGTTCACCCCGAACTCGGACCCCAATTCCACCCCGGATTCTCGCCCCAGATTCCTCGCTCTTCCACCCTGAATTCAGACCCAAATTCCTCACTCTTCCACACCGAATTCTCACCCCAGTTCACCCCGAACTCGGACCCCAATTCCACCCCGGATTCTCACCCCAATTCCACACTGAATTCGGACCCCAGATTCCTTGCTCTTCCACCCCAAATTTGGACCCCAATTCCTCGCTCTTCCACCCCGAATTGTCAGCCTCAATTCCTCGCTATTCCACACCGAACTGTCATCCCAATTCCACATTCTCCTTGCGTTCCCCCACGAACCCGCACCCATTTTCTTTGCGGTTCCCCAAAAACCCACACGTCTCCACTCTGTGTCCCCCCTACATCCTGCACCCCTTTTCTTTGCGTTCCCCCAAAACCCCACACGTCTCCACTCTGTGTCCCCCCTACATCCTGCACCCCTTTTCTTTGCGTTCCCCCAAAAACCCACACATCTCCACTCTGTGTTCCCCCTAGATCCTGCACCCCTTTTCTTTGCGTTCCCCCAAAACCCCACACGTCTCCACTCTGTGTTACCCCTAGATCCTGCACCCCTATTCTTAGCGTTCCCCCAAAACCCCACACGTCTCCACTCTGTGATACCCCTAGATCCTGCACCCCTATTCTTAGCGTTCCCCCAAAAACCCACACGTCTCCACTCTGTGTTCCCCCTAGATCCTGCACCCCTATTCTTTGCGTTCCCCCAAAAACCCACACGTCTCCACTCTGTGTTCCCAATAGATCCCGCGCCTCTCCTCTTCGGGTTCCCCCTCGTATGGGAACTGTAGAATCATGACCTGAACTACTGATTGATCACCTGAGACGAACACTCAGTCAGCTGGAAAGACACAAGTGTGTGTGATTGGAAGGGCTGGAATTTGACTCCACCTCTCACAACACCCCATTGACGGGCTGACCACCAGCAGGGAAGGTTCTCTTGTTGGAGTTCCCTTCCTAGTGGAGTTATCAGCGAGCCTCGACCATCTTCAAAGGTGAGACACTCTTTCCTTATTAACATACTGGATATCGTCTACTTAAGCCCATCTAAAACACAACGTTTTTGGCACTATTTCTTGGGGGTTATTTGCCATACACCCCTCGAACCCGCGCCGTTCCTCTTCGCGTTCCCCCACGAACCCGCACGGTTCCTCTTCGCGTTCCCCCACGAGCCCGCACTCCTCCACTAAGTGTTCCCCCTAAAACCCGCACTCTTCCTCTCCGTGTTCCCCCACGACCCCTCAAGGTTTTTCTCCGTGTTCCCCCACGACCCCTCACGGTTCCTCTTCGGCTTCCACGACAATCCCGCACCGCTCCTCTTCGCGTTCACCATAAAACCTGCGCCCCTCTTCTTCGCATTCGCCCTATAACCCTATCTCCTTCTCTTTGCGTTCCCCCTTAAAACCACAAACCTCCACTTGGGGTTCCCCCGCGATCTTGCACCCTTTCCCTGTGCTTTCCCCCTAATACCCGCACCCCTATTCTTTGCGTCCCCCCAAAACCCACACGTCTCCACTGTGTGTTCCCCCTAGATCCCGCGCCTCTCCTCTTGGGGCTCCCCCTTGTATGGGAACTGTTGAATCATGTCCTGAACTACTGATTGATCACCTGAGATGAACCCTCAGTCAGCAGGAAAGACACAAGTGTGTGTGATTGGAAGGGCTGGAATTTGACTCCACCTCTCACAACACCCCATTTAGGGGCTGACCACCAGCAGGGAAGGTTCTCTTGTTGGAGTTCCCTTCCTAGCGGAGTTATCAGCGAGCCTCGACCATCTTCAAAGGTGAGCCACTCTTTCCTTATTAACCATCTGTACATCGTCTACTTAAGCCCATCTAAAACACAACGTTTTTGGCACTATTTCTTGGGGGTTATTTGCCCTACACCCCTTGAACCCGCGCCGTTCCTCTTCGCGTTCCCCCACGAACCCGCACGGTTCCTCTTCACGTTCCCCTACGAGCCCGCACTCCTCCACTTCGTGTTCCCCCTAAAACCCGCACTCTTCCTCTCCGTGTTCCCCCACGACCCCTCAAGGTTTTTCTCCGTGTTCCCCCACGACCCCTCACGGTTCCTCTTCGGCTTCCACGACAATCCCGCACCGCTCCTCTTCGCGTTCACCATAAAACCTGCGCCCCTCTTCTTCGCATTCTCCCTATAACCCTATCTCCTTCTCTTTGCGTTCCCCCTTAAAACCACAAACCTCCACTTGGGGTTCCCCCGCGATCTTGCACCCTTTCCCTGTGCTTTCCCCCTAATACCCGCACCCCTATTCTTTGCATTCCCCCAAAAACCCACGCGTCTCCACTCTGTGTTCCCCCTAGATCCCGCGCCTCTCCTCTTCGGGTTCCCCCTCGTATGGGAACTGTAGAATCATGTCCTGAACTACTGATTGATCACCTGAGAGGAGCACTCAGTCAGCTGGAAAGACACAAGTGTGTGTGATTGGAAGGGCTGCAATTTGACTCCACCTCTCACAACACCCCATTTAGGGGCTGACCACCAGCAGGGAAGGTTCTCTTGTTGGAGTTCCCTTCCTAGTGGAGTTATCAGCGAGCCTCGACCATCTTCAAAGGTGAGACACTCTTTCCTTATTAACAATCTGGATATCGTCTACTTAAGCCCATCTAAAACACAACGTTTTTGGCACTATTTCTTGGGGGTTATTTGGCATAAACCCCATGAACACGCGCTGCTCCTCTTTGCGTATGCACCCGAGCCTGCGCGGTTGCTCTTTGCTTCCACCCCCGAGCCCACGCAATTGGACTTTGCGTACCCCCACGAACCCGCACGATTCCTCTTTGCGTTCCCCCACAACCAGCACAGTTGCTCTTTGCGTTCCCCCACGAGCCCACAAGGATAGACTTTGCGTTCCCCCACGAGCCAACAAGGATACACATTGCGTTCCCCCACGAGCCAACAAGGATACACATTGCGTTCCCCCACGAACCCGCACCCTTGCTCTTTGCGTTCCCCCACGAACCCGCACCCTTGCTCTTTGCGTTCCCCCACGAACCCGCACCCTTGCTCTTTGCGTTCCCCCACGAACCCGCACCCTTGCTCTTTGCGTTCCCCCACGAACCCGCACCCTTGCTCTTTGCGTTCCCCCACGAACCCGCACGGTTCCACTTTGCGTTCCCCCACGAACCCGCACCCTTGCTCTTTGCGTTCCCCCACGAACCCGCACCCTTGCTCTTTGCGTTCCCCCACGAACCCGCACCCTTGCTCTTTGCGTTCCCCCACGAACCCGCACCCTTGCTCTTTGCGTTCCCCCACGAACCCGCACGGTTCCACTTTGCGTTCCCCCACGAACCCGCACCCTTGCTCTTTGCGTTCCCCCACGAACCCGCACGGTTCCTCTTTGCGTTCCCCCACGAACCCGCACGGTTCCTCTTTGCGTTCCCCCACGAACCCGCACCCTTGCTCTTTGCGTTCCCCCACGAACCCGCACCCTTGCTCTTTGCGTTCCCCCACGAACCCGCACCCTTGCTCTTTGCGTTCCCCCACGAACCCGCACCCTTGCTCTTTGCGTTCCCCCACGAACCCGCACCCTTGCTCTTTGCGTTCCCCCACGAACCCGCACCCTTGCTCTTTGCGTTCCCCCACGAACCCGCACCCTAGCTCTTTGCGTTCCCCCACGAACCCGCACCCTTGCTCTTTGCGTTCCCCCACGAACCCGCACGGTTCCTCTTTGCGTTCCCCCACGAACCCGCACCCTTGCTCTTTGCGTTCCCCCACGAACCCGCACGGTTCCTCTTTGCGTTCCCCCACGAACCCGCACCCTTGCTCTTTGCGTTCCCCCACGAACCCGCACCCTTGCTCTTTGCGTTCCCCCACGAACCCGCACCCTTGCTCTTTGCGTTCCCCCACGAACCCGCACGGTTCCTCTTTGCGTTCCCCCATGAACCCGCACCCTTGCTCTTTGCGTTCCCCCACGAACCCGCACCCTTGCTCTTTGCGTTCCCCCACGAACCCGCACGGTTCCTCTTTGCGTTCCCCCATGAACCCGCACCCTTGCTCTTTGCGTTCCCCCACGAACCCGCACCCTTGCTCTTTGCGTTCCCCCACGAACCCGCACGGTTCCTCTTTGCGTTCCCCCATGAACCCGCACCCTTGCTCTTTGCGTTCCCCCACGAACCCGCACCCTTGCTCTTTGCGTTCCCCCACGAACCCGCACCCTTGCTCTTTGCGTTCCCCCACGAACCCGCACCCTTGCTCTTTGCGTTCCCCCACGAACCCGCACCCTTGCTCTTTGCGTTCCCCCACGAACCCGCACCCTTGCTCTTTGCGTTCCCCCACGAACCCGCACCCTTGCTCTTTGCGTTCCCCCACGAACCCGCACCCTTGCTCTTTGCGTTCCCCCACGAACCCGCATGGTTCTTCTTTGCGTTCCCCCACGAACCCGCACCCTTGCTCTTTGCGTTCCCCCACGAACCCGCACCCTTGCTCTTTGCGTTCCCCCACGAACCCCCATGGTTCCTCTTTGCGTTCCCCCACGAACCCGCACCCTTGCTCTTTGCGTTCCCCCACGAACCCGCACCCTTGCTCTTTGCGTTCCCCCACGAACCCGCACCCTTGCTCTTTGCGTTCCCCCACGAACCCGCACCCTAGCTCTTTGCGTTCCCCCACGAACCCGCACGGTTCCTCTTTGCGTTCCCCCACGAACCCGCACCCTTGCTCTTTGCGTTCCCCCACGAACCCGCACGGTTCCTCTTTGCGTTCCCCCACGAACCCGCACCCTTGCTCTTTGCGTTCCCCCACGAACCCGCACCCTTGCTCTTTGCGTTCCCACACGAACCCGCACCCTTGCTCTTTGCGTTCCCCCACGAACCCGCATGGTTCCTCTTTGCGTTCCCCCACGAACCCGCACCCTTGCTCTTTGCGTTCCCCCACGAACCCGCACCCTTGCTCTTTGCGTTCCCCCACGAACCCGCACCCTTGCTCTTTGCATTCCCCCACGAACCCGCACCCTTGCTCTTTGCGTTCCCCCACGAACCCGCACCCTTGCTCTTTGCGTTCCCCCACGAACCCGCACCCTTGCTCTTTGCGTTCCCCCACGAACCCGCACCCTTGCTCTTTGCGTTCCCCCACGAACCCGCACCCTTGCTCTTTGCGTTCCCCCACGAACCCGCACCCTTGCTCTTTGCGTTCCTTCACGAACCCGCACGGTTCCTCTTTGCGTTCCCCCACGAACCCGCACCCTTGCTCTTTGCGTTCCCCCACGAACCCGCACCCTTGCTCTTTGCGTTCCCCCACGAACCCGCATGGTTCCTCTTTGCGTTCCCCCACGAACCCGCACCCTTGCTCTTTGCGTTCCCCCACGAACCCGCACCCTTGCTCTTTGCGTTCCCCCACGAACCCGCACCCTTGCTCTTTGCGTTCCCCCACGAACCCGCACCCTTGCTCTTTGCGTTCCCCCACGAACCCGCACCCTTGCTCTTTGCGTTCCCCCACGAACCCGCACCCTTGCTCTTTGCGTTCCCCCACGAACCCGCACGGTTGCTCTTTGCGTTCCCCCACGAACCCGCACGGTTCCTCTTTGTGTTCCCCCACGAACCCGCACCCTTGCTCTTTGCGTTCTCCCACGAACCCGCACCCTTGCTCTTTGCGTTCCCCCACGAACCCGCACCCTTGCTCTTTGCGTTCCCCCACGAACCCGCACCCTTGCTCTTTGCGTTCCCCCACGAACCCGCACCCTTGCTCTTTGCGTTCCCCCACGAACCCGCACCCTTGCTCTTTGCGTTCCCCCACGAACCCGCACCCTTGCTCTTTGCGTTCCCCCACGAACCCGCACCCTTGCTCTTTGCGTTCCCCCACGAACCCGCAGCCTTGCTCTTTGCGTTCCCCCACGAACCCGCAGCCTTGCTCTTTGCGTTCCCCCACGAACCCGCACGGTTCCTCTTTGCGTTCCCCCACGAACCCGCAGCCTTGCTCTTTGCGTTCCCCCACGAACCCGCACGGTTCCTCTTTGCGTTCCCCCACGAACCCGCACCCTTGCTCTTTGCGTTCCCCCACGAACCCGCACCCTTGCTCTTTGCGTTCCCCCACGAACCCGCACCCTTGCTCTTTGCGTTCCCCCACGAACCCGCACCCTTGCTCTTTGCGTTCCCCCACGAACCCGCACCCTTGCTCTTTGCATTCCCCCACGAACCCGCACCCTTGCTCTTTGCGTTCCCCCACGAACCCGCACCCTTGCTCTTTGCGTTCCCCCACGAACCCGCACGGTTCCTCTTTGCGTTCCGCCACGAACCCGCACGGTTCCTCTTTGCGTTCCCCCACGAACCCGCACCCTTGCTCTTTGCGTTCCCCCACGAACCCGCACCCTTGCTCTTTGCGTTCCCACACGAACCCGCACCCTTGCTCTTTGCGTTCCCCCACGAACCCGCACCCTTGCTCTTTGCGTTCCCCCACGAACCCGCACCCTAGCTCTTTGCGTTCCCCCACGAACCCGCACCCTTGCTCTTTGCGTTCCCCCACGAACCCGCACCCTTGCTCTTTGCGTTCCCCCACGAACCCGCACGGTTCCTCTTTGCGTTCCCCCACGAACCCGCACCCTTGCTCTTTGCGTTCCCCCACGAACCCGCACCCTTGCTCTTTGCGTTCCCCCACGAACCCGCACGGTTCCTCTTTGCGTTCCCCCACGAACCCGCACCCTTGCTCTTTGCGTTCCCCCACGAACCCGCACCCTTGCTCTTTGCGTTCCCCCACGAACCCGCACCCTTGCTCTTTGCGTTCCCCCACGAACCCGCACCCTTGCTCTTTGCGTTCCCCCACGAACCCGCACCCTTGCTCTTTGCGTTCCCCCACGAACCCGCACGGTTCCTCTTTGCGTTCCCCCACGAACCCGCACCCTTGCTCTTTGCGTTCCCCCACGAACCCGCACCCTTGCTCTTTGCGTTCCCCCACGAACCCGCACCCTTGCTCTTTGCGTTCCCCCACGAACCCGCACCCTTGCTCTTTGCGTTCCCCCACGAACCCGCACCCTTGCTCTTTGCGTTCCCCCACGAACCCGCACCCTTGCTCTTTGCGTTCCCCCACGAACCCGCACCCTTGCTCTTTGCGTTCCCCCACGAACCCGCACCCTAGCTCTTTGCGTTCCCCCACGAACCCGCACCCTTGCTCTTTGCGTTCCCCCACGAACCCGCACCCTTGCTCTTTGCGTTCCCCCACGAACCCGCACCTTTGCTCTTTGCGTTCCCCTACGAACCCGCACCCTTGCTCTTTGCGTTCCCCCACGAACCCGCACGGTTCCTCTTTGCGTTCCCCCACGTACCCGCATGGTTCCTCTTTGAGTTCCCCCACGAACCCGCACGGTTCCTCTTTGCGTTCCCCCACGAACCCGCACCCTTGCTCTTTGCGTTCCCCCACGAACCCGCACCCTTGCTCTTTGCGTTCCCCCACGAACCCGCACCCTTGCTCTTTGCGTTCCCCCACGAACCCGCACCCTAGCTCTTTGTGTTCCCCCACGAACCCGCACCCTTGCTCTTTGCGTTCCCCCACGAACCCGCACGGTTCCTCTTTGCGTTCCCCCACGAACCCGCACGGTTCCTCTTTGCGTTCCCCCACGAACCCGCACTGTTCCTCTTTGCGTTCCCCCACGAACCCGCACCCTTGCTCTTTGCGTTCCCCCACGAACCCGCACCCTTGCTCTTTGCGTTCCCCCACGAACCCGCACGGTTCCTCTTTGCGTTCCCCCACGAACCCGCACGGTTCCTCTTTGCGTTCCCCCACGAACCCGCACCCTTGCTCTTTGCGTTCCCCCACGAACCCGCACCCTTGCTCTTTGCGTTCCCACACGAACCCGCACCCTTGCTCTTTGCGTTCCCCCACGAACCCGCACCCTTGCTCTTTGCGTTCCCCCACGAACCCGCACGGTTCCTCTTTGCGTTCCCCCACGAACCCGCACGGTTCCTCTTTGCGTTCCCCCACGAACCCGCACGGTTCCTCTTTGCGTTCCCCCATGAACCCGCACGGTTCCTCTTTGCGTTCCCCCACGAACCCGCACGGTTCCTCTTTGCGTTCCCCCACGAACCCGCACGGTTCCTCTTTGCGTTCCCCCACGAACCCGCACCCTTGCTCTTTGCGTTCCCCCACGAACCCGCACCCTTGCTCTTTGCGTTCCCCCACGAACCCGCACCCTTGCTCTTTGCGTTCCCCCACGAACCCGCACGGTTCCTCTTTGCGTTCCCCCACGAACCCGCACGGTTCCTCTTTGCGTTCCCCCACGAACCCGCACCCTTGCTCTTTGCGTTCCCCCACGAACCCGCACCCTTGCTCTTTGCGTTCCCCCACGAACCCGCACGGTTCCTCTTTGCGTTCCCCCACGAACCCGCACGGTTCCTCTTTGCGTTCCCCCACGAACCCGCACGGTTCCTCTTTGCGTTCCCCCACGAACCCGCACGGTTCCTCTTTGCGTTCCCCCACGAACCCGCACCCTTGCTCTTTGCGTTCCCCCACGAACCCGCACCCTTGCTCTTTGCGTTCCCCCACGAACCCGCACCCTTGCTCTTTGCGTTCCCCCACGAACCCGCACCCTTGCTCTTTGCGTTCCCCCACGAACCCGCACCCTTGCTCTTTGCGTTCCCCCACGAACCCGCACCCTTGCTCTTTGCGTTCCCCCACGAACCCGCACCCTTGCTCTTTGCGTTCCCCCACGATCCCGCACCCTAGCTCTTTGCGTTCCCCCACGAACCCGCACCCTTGCTCTTTGCGTTCCCCCACGAACCCGCACCCTTGCTCTTTGCGTTCCCCCACGAACCCGCACCCTTGCTCTTTGCGTTCCCCCACGAACCCGCACCCTTGCTCTTTGCGTTCCCCCACGAACCCGCACCCTTGCTCTTTGCGTTCCCCCACGAACCCGCACCCTTGCTCTTTGCGTTCCCCCACGAACCCGCACGGTTCCTCTTTGCGTTCCCCCACGAACCCGCACCCTTGCTCTTTGCGTTCCCCCACGAACCCGCACGGTTCCTCTTTGCGTTCCCCCACGAACCCGCACCCTTGCTCTTTGCGTTCCCCCACGAACCCGCACCCTTGCTCTTTGCGTTCCCCCACGAACCCGCACCCTTGCTCTTTGCGTTCCCCCACGAACCCGCACCCTAGCTCTTTGCGTTCCCCCACGAACCCGCACCCTAGCTCTTTGCGTTCCCCCACGAACCCGCACCCTTGCTCTTTGCGTTCCCCCACGAACCCGCACGGTTCCTCTTTGCGTTCCCCCACGAACCCGCACCCTTGCTCTTTGCGTTCCCCCACGAACCCGCACCGTTCCTCTTTGCGTTCCCCCACGAACCCGCACCCTTGCTCTTTGCGTTCCCCCACGAACCCGCACCCTTGCTCTTTGCGTTCCCCCACGAACCCGCACCCTTGCTCTTTGCGTTCCCCCACGAACCCGCACGGTTCCTCTTTGCGTTCCCCCACGAACCCGCACCCTTGCTCTTTGCGTTCCCCCACGAACCCGCACCCTTGCTCTTTGCGTTCCCCCACGAACCCGCACCCTTGCTCTTTGCGTTCCCCCACGAACCCGCACGGTTCCTCTTTGCGTTCCCCCACGAACCCGCACGGTTCCTCTTTGCGTTCCCTCACGAACCCGCACCCTTGCTCTTTGCGTTCCCCCACGAACCCGCACCCTTGCTCTTTGCGTTCCCCCACGAACCCGCACCCTTGCTCTTTGCGTTCCCCCACGAACCCGCACCCTTGCTCTTTGCGTTCCCCCACGAACCCGCACCCTTGCTCTTTGCGTTCCCCCACGAACCCGCACCCTTGCTCTTTGCGTTCCCCCACGATCCCGCACCCTTGCTCTTTGCGTTCCCCCACGAACCCGCACCCTTGCTCTTTGCGTTCCCCCACGAACCCGCACCCTTGCTCTTTGCGTTCCCCCACGAACCCGCACCCTTGCTCTTTGCGTTCCCCCACGAACCCGCACCCTTGCTCTTTGCGTTCCCCCACGAACCCGCACCCTAGCTCTTTGCGTTCCCCCACGAACCCGCACCCTTGCTATTTGCGTTCCCCCACGAACCCGCACCCTTGCTCTTTGCGTTCCCCCACGAACCCGCACGGTTCCTCTTTGCGTTCCCCCACGAACCCGCACCCTTGCTCTTTGCGTTCCCCCACGAACCCGCACCCTTGCTCTTTGCGTTCCCCCACGAACCCGCACCCTTGCTCTTTGCGTTCCCCCACGAACCCGCACCCTTGCTCTTTGCGTTCCCCCACGAACCCGCACCCTTGCTCTTTGCGTTCCCCCACGAACCCGCACCCTTGCTCTTTGCGTTCCTCCACGAACCTGCACGGTTCCTCTTTGCGTTCCCCCACGAACCCGCACCCTTGCTCTTTGCGTTCCCCCACGAACCCGCACGGTTCCTCTTTGCGTTCCCCCACGAACCCGCACGGTTCCTCTTTGCGTTCCCCCACGAACCCGCACGGTTCCTCTTTGCGTTCCCCCACGAACCCGCACCCTTGCTCTTTGCGTTCCCCCACGAACCCGCACGGTTCCTCTTTGCGTTCCCCCACGAACCCGCACGGTTCCTCTTTGCGTTCCCCCACGAACCCGCACCCTTGCTCTTTGCGTTCCCCCACGAACCCGCACCCTTGCTCTTTGCGTTCCCCCACGAACCCGCACCCTTGCTCTTTGCGTTCCCCCACGAACCCGCACCCTTGCTCTTTGCGTTCCCCCACGAACCCGCACCCTAGCTCTTTGCGTTCCCCCACGAACCCGCACCCTAGCTCTTTGCGTTCCCCCACGAACCCGCACCCTTGCTCTTTGCGTTCCCCCACGAACCCGCACCCTTGCTCTTTGCGTTCCCCCATGAACCCGCACCCTTGCTCTTTGCGTTCCCCCACGAACCCGCACCCTTGCTCTTTGCGTTCCCCCACGAACCCGCACCCTTGCTCTTTGCGTTCCCCCATGAACCCGCACCGTTCCTCTTTGCGTTCCCCCACGAACCCGCACGGTTCCTCTTTGCGTTCCCCCACGAACCCGCACGGTTCCTCTTTGCGTTCCCCCACGAACCCGCACGGTTCCTCTTTGCGTTCCCCCACGAACCCGCACCCTTGCTCTTTGCGTTCCCCCACGAACCCGCACCCTTGCTCTTTGCGTTCCCCCACGAACCCGCACCCTAGCTCTTTGCGTTCCCCCACGAACCCGCACCCTTGCTATTTGCGTTCCCCCACGAACCCGCACCCTTGCTCTTTGCGTTCCCCCACGAACCCGCACGGTTCCTCTTTGCGTTCCCCCACGAACCCGCACCCTTGCTCTTTGCGTTCCCCCACGAACCCGCACCCTTGCTCTTTGCGTTCCCCCACGAACCCGCACCCTTGCTCTTTGCGTTCCCCCACGAACCCGCACCCTTGCTCTTTGCGTTCCCCCACGAACCCGCACCCTTGCTCTTTGCGTTCCCCCACGAACCCGCACCCTTGCTCTTTGCGTTCCTCCACGAACCTGCACGGTTCCTCTTTGCGTTCCCCCACGAACCCGCACCCTTGCTCTTTGCGTTCCCCCACGAACCCGCACGGTTCCTCTTTGCGTTCCCCCACGAACCCGCACGGTTCCTCTTTGCGTTCCCCCACGAACCCGCACGGTTCCTCTTTGCGTTCCCCCACGAACCCGCACCCTTGCTCTTTGCGTTCCCCCACGAACCCGCACGGTTCCTCTTTGCGTTCCCCCACGAACCCGCACGGTTCCTCTTTGCGTTCCCCCACGAACCCGCACCCTTGCTCTTTGCGTTCCCCCACGAACCCGCACCCTTGCTCTTTGCGTTCCCCCACGAACCCGCACCCTTGCTCTTTGCGTTCCCCCACGAACCCGCACCCTTGCTCTTTGCGTTCCCCCACGAACCCGCACCCTAGCTCTTTGCGTTCCCCCACGAACCCGCACCCTAGCTCTTTGCGTTCCCCCACGAACCCGCACCCTTGCTCTTTGCGTTCCCCCACGAACCCGCACCCTTGCTCTTTGCGTTCCCCCATGAACCCGCACCCTTGCTCTTTGCGTTCCCCCACGAACCCGCACCCTTGCTCTTTGCGTTCCCCCACGAACCCGCACCCTTGCTCTTTGCGTTCCCCCATGAACCCGCACCGTTCCTCTTTGCGTTCCCCCACGAACCCGCACCCTTGCTCTTTGCGTTCCCCCACGAACCCGCACCCTTGCTCTTTGCGTTCCCCCACGAACCCGCACCCTTGCTCTTTGCGTTCCCCCACGAACCCGCACCCTTGCTCTTTGCGTTCCCCCACGAACACGCACCCTTGCTCTTTGCGTTCCCCCACGAACACGCACGGTTCCTCTTTGCGTTCCCCCACGAACCCGCACCCTTGCTCTTTGCGTTCCCCCACGAACCCGCACCCTAGCTCTTTGCGTTCCCCCACGAACCCGCACCCTTGCTCTTTGCGTTCCCCCACGAACCCGCACGGTTCCTATTTGCGTTCCCCCACGAACCCGCACGGTTCCTCTTTGCGTTCCCCCACGAACCCGCACCCTTGCTCTTTGCGTTCCCCCACGAACCCGCACGGTTCCTCTTTGCGTTCCCCCACGAACCCGCACCCTTGCTCTTTGCGTTCCCCCACGAACCCGCACCCTTGCTCTTTGCGTTCCCCCACGAACCCGCACGGTTCCTCTTTGCGTTCCCCCACGAACCCGCACCCTTGCTCTTTGCGTTCCCCCACGAACCCGCACGGTTCCTCTTTGCGTTCCCCCACGAACCCGCACGGTTCCTCTTTGCGTTCCCCCACGAACCCGCACGATTCCTCTTTGCGTTCCCCCACGAACCCGCACGGTTCCTCTTTGCGTTCCCCCACGAACCCGCACCCTTGCTCTTTGCGTTCCCCCACGAACCCGCACCCTTGCTCTTTGCGTTCCCCCACGAACCCGCACGGTTCCTCTTTGCGTTCCCCCACGAACCCGCACCCTTGCTCTTTGCGTTCCCCCACGAACCCGCACCCTTGCTCTTTGCGTTCCCCCACGAACCCGCACCCTTGCTCTTTGCGTTCCCCCACGAACCCTCACCCTTGCTCTTTGCGTTCCCCCACGAACCCGCACCCTAGCTCTTTGCGTTCCCCCACGAACCCGCACCCTTGCTCTTTGCGTTCCCCCACGAACCCGCACCCTTGCTCTTTGCGTTCCCCCACGAACCCGCACGATTCCTCTTTGCGTTCCCCCACGAACCCGCACGGTTCCTCTTTGCGTTCCCCCACGAACCCGCACCCTTGCTCTTTGCGTTCCCCCACGAACCCGCACGGTTCCTCTTTGCGTTCCCCCACGAACCCGCACCCTTGCTCTTTGCGTTCCCCCACGAACCCGCACCCTTGCTCTTTGCGTTCCCCCACGAACCCGCACGGTTCCTCTTTGCGTTCCCCCACGAACCCGCACCCTTGCTCTTTGCGTTCCCCCACGAACCCGCACGGTTCCTCTTTGCGTTCCCCCACGAACCCGCACCCTTGCTCTTTGCGTTCCCCCACGAACCCGCACCCTTGCTCTTTGCGTTCCCCCACGAACCCGCACCCTTGCTCTTTGCGTTCCCCCACGAACCCGCACCCTTGCTCTTTGCGTTCCCCCACGAACCCGCACCCTTGCTCTTTGCGTTCCCCCACGAACCCGCACCCTAGCTCTTTGCGTTCCCCCACGAACCCGCACCCTTGCTCTTTGCGTTCCCCCACGAACCCGCACCCTTGCTCTTTGCGTTCCCCCACGAACCCGCACCCTTGCTCTTTGCGTTCCCCTACGAACCCGCACCCTTGCTCTTTGCGTTCCCCCACGAACCCGCACGGTTCCTCTTTGCGTTCCCCCACGAACCCGCACGGTTCCTCTTTGAGTTCCCCCACGAACCCGCACGGTTCCTCTTTGCGTTCCCCCACGAACCCGCACCCTTGCTCTTTGCGTTCCCCCACGAACCCGCACCCTTGCTCTTTGCGTTCCCCCACGAACCCGCACCCTTGCTCTTTGCGTTCCCCCACGAACCCGCACCCTAGCTCTTTGTGTTCCCCCACGAACCCGCACCCTTGCTCTTTGCGTTCCCCCACGAACCCGCACCCTTGCTCTTTGCGTTCCCCCACGAACCCGCACGGTTCCTCTTTGCGTTCCCCCACGAACCCGCACGGTTCCTCTTTGCGTTCCCCCACGAACCCGCACCCTTGCTCTTTGCGTTCCCCCACGAACCCGCACCCTTGCTCTTTGCGTTCCCCCACGAACCCGCACCCTTGCTCTTTGCGTTCCCCCACGAACCCGCACCCTTGCTCTTTGCGTTCCCCCACGAACCCGCACCCTTGCTCTTTGCGTTCCCCCACGAACCCGCACCCTAGCTCTTTGCGTTCCCACACGAACCCGCACCCTAGCTCTTTGCGTTCCCCCACGAACCCGCACCCTTGCTCTTTGCGTTCCCCCACGAACCCGCACCCTTGCTCTTTGCGTTCCCCCACGAACCCGCACCCTTGCTCTTTGCGTTCCCCCACGAACCCGCACCGTTCCTCTTTGCGTTCCCCCACGAACCCGCACCCTTGCTCTTTGCGTTCCCACACGAACCCGCACCCTTGCTCTTTGCGTTCCCCCACGAACCCGCACCCTTGCTCTTTGCGTTCCCCCACGAACCCGCACGGTTCCTCTTTGCGTTCCCCCACGAACCCGCACCCTTGCTCTTTGCGTTCCCCCACGAACCCGCACCCTTGCTCTTTGCGTTCCCCCACGAACCCGCACCCTTGCTCTTTGCGTTCCCCCACGAACCCGCACCCTTGCTCTTTGCGTTCCCCCACGAACCCGCACCCTTGCTCTTTGCGTTCCCCCACGAACCCGCACCCTTGCTCTTTGCGTTCCCCCACGAACCCGCACCCTTGCTCTTTGCGTTCCCCCACGAACCCGCACCCTTGCTCTTTGCGTTCCCCCACGAACCCGCACCCTTGCTCTTTGCGTTCCCCCACGAACCCGCACCCTTGCTCTTTGCGTTCCCCCACGAACCCGCACCCTTGCTCTTTGCGTTCCCCCACGAACCCGCACGGTTCCTCTTTGCGTTCCCCCACGAACCCGCACGGTTCCTCTTTGCGTTCCCCCACGAACCCGCACGGTTCCTCTTTGCGTTCCCCCACGAACCCGCACGGTTCCTCTTTGCGTTCCCCCACGAACCCGCACCCTTGCTCTTTGCGTTCCCCCACGAACCCGCACGGTTCCTCTTTGCGTTCCCCCACGAACCCGCACCCTTGCTCTTTGCGTTCCCCCACGAACCCGCACCCTTGCTCTTTGCGTTCCCCCACGAACCCGCACGGTTCCTCTTTGCGTTCCCCCACGAACCCGCACGGTTCCTCTTTGCGTTCCCCCACGAACCCGCACGGTTCCTCTTTGCGTTCCCCCACGAACCCGCACGATTCCTCTTTGCGTTCCCCCACGAACCCGCACGGTTCCTCTTTGCGTTCCCCCATGAACCCGCACCCTTGCTCTTTGCGTTCCCCCACGAACCCGCACCCTTGCTCTTTGCGTTCCCCCACGAACCCGCACGGTTCCTCTTTGCGTTCCCCCACGAACCCGCACCCTTGCTCTTTGCGTTCCCCCACGAACCCGCACCCTTGCTCTTTGCGTTCCCCCACGAACCCGCACCTTTGCTCTTTGCGTTCCCCCACGAACCCGCACCCTTGCTCTTTGCGTTCCCCCACGAACCCGCACCCTTGCTCTTTGCGTTCCCCCACGAACCCGCACCCTTGCTCTTTGCGTTCCCCCACGAACCCGCACCCTTGCTCTTTGCGTTCCCCCACGAACCCGCACCCTTGCTCTTTGCGTTCCCCCACGAACCCGCACCCTTGCTCTTTGCGTTCCCCCACGAACCCTCACCCTTGCTCTTTGCGTTCCCCCACGAACCCGCACCCTTGCTCTTTGCGTTCCCCCACGAACCCGCACGGTTCCTCTTTGCGTTCCCCCACGAACCCGCACGGTTCCTCTTTGCGTTCCCCCACGAACCCGCACCCTTGCTCTTTGCGTTCCCCCACGAACCCGCACGGTTCCTCTTTGCGTTCCCCCACGAACCCGCACCCTTGCTCTTTGCGTTCCCCCACGAACCCGCACCCTTGCTCTTTGCGTTCCCCCACGAACCCGCACCCTTGCTCTTTGCGTTCCCCCACGAACCCGCACCCTTGCTCTTTGCGTTCCCCCACGAACCCGCACCCTTGCTCTTTGCGTTCCCCCACGAACCCGCACCCTTGCTCTTTGCGTTCCCCCACGAACCCGCACCCTTGCTCTTTGCGTTCCCCCACGAACCCGCACCCTTGCTCTTTGCGTTCCCCCACGAACCCGCACCCTTGCTCTTTGCGTTCCCACACGAACCCGCACCCTTGCTCTTTGCGTTCCCCTACGAACCCGCACCCTTGCTCTTTGCGTTCCCCCACGAACCCGCACCCTAGCTCTTTGCGTTCCCCCACGAACCCGCACCCTTGCTCTTTGCGTTCCCCCACGAATCCGCACCCTTGCTCTTTGCGTTCCCCCACGAACCCGCACGGTTCCTCTTTGCGTTCCCCCACGAACCCGCACCCTTGCTCTTTGCGTTCCCCCACGAACCCGCACCCTTGCTCTTTGCGTTCCCCCACGAACCCGCACCCTTGCTCTTTGCGTTCCCCCACGAACCCGCACCCTTGCTCTTTGCGTTCCCCCACGAACCCGCACCCTAGCTCTTTGCGTTCCCCCACGAACCCGCACCCTTGCTCTTTGCGTTCCCCCACGAACCCGCACCCTTGCTCTTTGCGTTCCCCCACGAACCCGCACCCTTGCTCTTTGCGTTCCCCCACGAACCCGCACCCTTGCTCTTTGCGTTCCCCCACGAACCCGCACCCTTGCTCTTTGCGTTCCCCCACGAACCCGCACCCTTGCTCTTTGCGTTCCCCCACGAACCCGCACCCTTGCTCTTTGCGTTCCCCCACGAACCCGCACCCTTGCTCTTTGCGTTCCCCCACGAACCCGCACCCTTGCTCTTTGCGTTCCCCCACGAACCCGCACCCTTGCTCTTTGCGTTCCCCCACGAACCCGCACGGTTCCTCTTTGCGTTCCCCCACGAACCCGCACGGTTCCTCTTTGCGTTCCCCCACGAACCCGCACGGTTCCTCTTTGCGTTCCCCCACGAACCCGCACGGTTCCTCTTTGCGTTCCCCCACGAACCCGCACCCTTGCTCTTTGCGTTCCCCCACGAACCCGCACCCTTGCTCTTTGCGTTCCCCCACGAACCCGCACCCTTGCTCTTTGCGTTCCCCCACGAACCCGCACCCTTGCTCTTTGCGTTCCCCCACGAACCCGCACCCTTGCTCTTTGCGTTCCCCCACGAACCCGCACCCTAGCTCTTTGCGTTCCCCCACGAACCCGCACCCTTGCTCTTTGCGTTCCCCCACGAACCCGCACCCTTGCTCTTTGCGTTCCCCCACGAACCCGCACCCTTGCTCTTTGCGTTCCCCCACGAACCCACACCCTTGCTCTTTGCGTTCCCACACGAACCCGCACCCTTGCTCTTTGCGTTCCCCCACGAACCCGCACCCTTGCTCTTTGCGTTCCCCCACGAACCCGCACCCTTGCTCTTTGCGTTCCCCCACGAACCCGCACCCTTGCTCTTTGCGTTCCCCCACGAACCCGCACCCTTGCTCTTTGCGTTCCCCCACGAACCCGCACCCTTGCTCTTTGCGTTCCCCCACGATCCCGCACCCTAGCTCTTTGCGTTCCCCCACGAACCCGCACCCTTGCTCTTTGCGTTCCCCCACGAACCCGCACCCTTGCTCTTTGCGTTCCCCCACGAACCCGCACCCTAGCTCTTTGCGTTCCCCCACGAACCCGCACCCTAGCTCTTTGCGTTCCCCCACGAACCCGCACCCTTGCTCTTTGCGTTCCCCCACGAACCCGCACCCTTGCTCTTTGCGTTCCCCCACGAACCAGCACCCTTGCTCTTTGCGTTCCCCCACGAACCCGCACCGTTCCTCTTTGCGTTCCCCCACGAACCCGCACCCTTGCTCTTTGCGTTCCCACACGAACCCGCACCCTTGCTCTTTGCGTTCCCCCACGAACCCGCACCCTTGCTCTTTGCGTTCCCCCACGAACCCGCACGGTTCCTCTTTGCGTTCCCCCACGAACCCGCACGGTTCCTCTTTGCGTTCCCCCACGAACCCGCACCCTTGCTCTTTGCGTTCCCCCACGAACCCGCACCCTTGCTCTTTGCGTTCCCCCACGAACCCGCACGGTTCCTCTTTGCGTTCCCCCACGAACCCGCACGGTTCCTCTTTGCGTTCCCCCACGAACCCGCACGGTTCCTCTTTGCGTTCCCCCACGAACCCGCACGGTTCCTCTTTGCGTTCCCTCACGAACCCGCACCCTTGCTCTTTGCGTTCCCCCACGAACCCGCACCCTTGCTCTTTGCGTTCCCCCACGAACCCGCACCCTTGCTCTTTGCGTTCCCCCACGAACCCGCACCCTTGCTCTTTGCGTTCCCCCACGAACCCGCACCCTTGCTCTTTGCGTTCCCCCACGAACCCGCACCCTTGCTCTTTGCGTTCCCCCACGATCCCGCACCCTTGCTCTTTGCGTTCCCCCACGAACCCGCACCCTTGCTCTTTGCGTTCCCCCACGAACCCGCACCCTTGCTCTTTGCGTTCCCCCACGAACCCGCACCCTTGCTCTTTGCGTTCCCCCACGAACCCGCACCCTTGCTCTTTGCGTTCCCCCACGAACCCGCACCCTTGCTCTTTGCGTTCCCCCACGAACCCGCACCCTAGCTCTTTGCGTTCCCCCACGAACCCGCACCCTTGCTATTTGCGTTCCCCCACGAACCCGCACCCTTGCTCTTTGCGTTCCCCCACGAACCCGCACGGTTCCTCTTTGCGTTCCCCCACGAACCCGCACCCTTGCTCTTTGCGTTCCCCCACGAACCCGCACCCTTGCTCTTTGCGTTCCCCCACGAACCCGCACCCTTGCTCTTTGCGTTCCCCCACGAACCCGCACCCTTGCTCTTTGCGTTCCCCCACGAACCCGCACCCTTGCTCTTTGCGTTCCCCCACGAACCCGCACCCTTGCTCTTTGCGTTCCTCCACGAACCTGCACGGTTCCTCTTTGCGTTCCCCCACGAACCCGCACCCTTGCTCTTTGCGTTCCCCCACGAACCCGCACCCTTGCTCTTTGCGTTCCCCCACGAACCCGCACGGTTCCTCTTTGCGTTCCCCCACGAACCCGCACGGTTCCTCTTTGCGTTCCCCCACGAACCCGCACCCTTGCTCTTTGCGTTCCCCCACGAACCCGCACCCTTGCTCTTTGCGTTCCCCCACGAACCCGCACCCTTGCTCTTTGCGTTCCCCCACGAACCCGCACCCTTGCTCTTTGCGTTCCCCCACGAACCCGCACCCTAGCTCTTTGCGTTCCCCCACGAACCCGCACCCTAGCTCTTTGCGTTCCCCCACGAACCCGCACGGTTCCTCTTTGCGTTCCCCCACGAACCCGCACCCTTGCTCTTTGCGTTCCCCCATGAACCCGCACCCTTGCTCTTTGCGTTCCCCCACGAACCCGCACCCTTGCTCTTTGCGTTCCCCCACGAACCCGCACCCTTGCTCTTTGCGTTCCCCCATGAACCCGCACCGTTCCTCTTTGCGTTCCCCCACGAACCCGCACCCTTGCTCTTTGCGTTCCCCCACGAACCCGCACCCTTGCTCTTTGCGTTCCCCCACGAACCCGCACCCTTGCTCTTTGCGTTCCCCCACGAACCCGCACCCTTGCTCTTTGCGTTCCCCCACGAACACGCACCCTTGCTCTTTGCGTTCCCCCACGAACACGCACGGTTCCTCTTTGCGTTCCCCCACGAACCCGCACCCTTGCTCTTTGCGTTCCCCCACGAACCCGCACCCTAGCTCTTTGCGTTCCCCCACGAACCCGCACCCTTGCTCTTTGCGTTCCCCCACGAACCCGCACGGTTCCTATTTGCGTTCCCCCACGAACCCGCACGGTTCCTCTTTGCGTTCCCCCACGAACCCGCACCCTTGCTCTTTGCGTTCCCCCACGAACCCGCACCCTTGCTCTTTGCGTTCCCCCACGAACCCGCACCCTTGCTCTTTGCGTTCCCCCACGAACCCGCACCCTAGCTCTTTGCGTTCCCCCACGAACCCGCACCCTTGCTCTTTGCGTTCCCCCACGAACCCGCACCCTTGCTCTTTGCGTTCCCCCACGAACCCGCACGGTTCCTCTTTGCGTTCCCCCACGAACCCGCACAGTTCCTCTTTGCGTTCCCCCACGAACCCGCACCCTTGCTCTTTGCGTTCCCCCACGAACCCGCACCCTTGCTCTTTGCGTTCCCCCACGAACCCTCACCCTTGCTCTTTGCGTTCCCCCACGAACCCGCACCCTTGCTCTTTGCGTTCCCCCACGAACCCGCACCCTTGCTCTTTGCGTTCCCCCACGAACCCGCACCCTTGCTCTTTGCGTTCCCCCACGAACCCGCACCCTTGCTCTTTGCGTTCCCCCACGAACCCGCACCCTTGCTCTTTGCGTTCCCCCACGAACCCGCACCCTTGCTCTTTGCGTTCCCCCACGAACCCGCACCCTTGCTCTTTGCGTTCCCCCACGAACCCGCACCCTTGCTCTTTGCGTTCCCCCACGAACCCGCACCCTTGCTCTTTGCGTTCCCCCACGAACCCGCACCCTTGCTCTTTGCGTTCCCCCACGAACCCGCACCCTAGCTCTTTGCGTTCCCCCACGAACCCGCACCCTTGCTCTTTGCGTTCCCCCACGAACCCGCACCCTTGCTCTTTGCGTTCCCCCACGAACCCGCACGGTTCCTCTTTGCGTTCCCCCACGAACCCGCACGGTTCCTCTTTGCGTTCCCCCACGAACCCGCACCCTTGCTCTTTGCGTTCCCCCACGAACCCGCACGGTTCCTCTTTGCGTTCCCCCACGAACCCGCACCCTTGCTCTTTGCGTTCCCCCACGAACCCGCACCCTTGCTCTTTGCGTTCCCCCACGAACCCGCACGGTTCCTCTTTGCGTTCCCCCACGAACCCGCACGGTTCCTCTTTGCGTTCCCCCACGAACCCGCACGGTTCCTCTTTGCGTTCCCCCACGAACCCGCACGGTTCCTCTTTGCGTTCCCCCACGAACCCGCACGATTCCTCTTTGCGTTCCCCCACGAACCCGCACGGTTCCTCTTTGCGTTCCCCCACGAACCCGCACCCTTGCTCTTTGCGTTCCCCCACGAACCCGCACCCTTGCTCTTTGCGTTCCCCCACGAACCCGCACGGTTCCTCTTTGCGTTCCCCCACGAACCCGCACCCTTGCTCTTTGCGTTCCCCCACGAACCCGCACCCTTGCTCTTTGCGTTCCCCCACGAACCCGCACCTTTGCTCTTTGCGTTCCCCCACGAACCCGCACCCTTGCTCTTTGCGTTCCCCCACGAACCCGCACCCTTGCTCTTTGCGTTCCCCCACGAACCCGCACCCTTGCTCTTTGCGTTCCCCCACGAACCCGCACCCTTGCTCTTTGCGTTCCCCCACGAACCCGCACCCTTGCTCTTTGCGTTCCCCCACGAACCCGCACCCTTGCTCTTTGCGTTCCCCCACGAACCCTCACCCTTGCTCTTTGCGTTCCCCCACGAACCCGCACCCTAGCTCTTTGCGTTCCCCCACGAACCCGCACCCTTGCTCTTTGCGTTCCCCCACGAACCCGCACCCTTGCTCTTTGCGTTCCCCCACGAACCCGCACGGTTCCTCTTTGCGTTCCCCCACGAACCCGCACGGTTCCTCTTTGCGTTCCCCCACGAACCCGCACCCTTGCTCTTTGCGTTCCCCCACGAACCCGCACGGTTCCTCTTTGCGTTCCCCCACGAACCCGCACCCTTGCTCTTTGCGTTCCCCCACGAACCCGCACCCTTGCTCTTTGCGTTCCCCCACGAACCCGCACCCTTGCTCTTTGCGTTCCCCCACGAACCCGCACGGTTCCTCTTTGCGTTCCCCCACGAACCCGCACGGTTCCTCTTTGCGTTCCCCCACGAACCCGCACGATTCCTCTTTGCGTTCCCCCACGAACCCGCACGGTTCCTCTTTGCGTTCCCCCATGAACCCGCACCCTTGCTCTTTGCGTTCCCCCACGAACCCGCACCCTTGCTCTTTGCGTTCCCCCACGAACCCGCACGGTTCCTCTTTGCGTTCCCCCACGAACCCGCACCCTTGCTCTTTGCGTTCCCCCACGAACCCGCACCCTTGCTCTTTGCGTTCCCCCACGAACCCGCACCTTTGCTCTTTGCGTTCCCCCACGAACCCGCACCCTTGCTCTTTGCGTTCCCCCACGAACCCGCACCCTTGCTCTTTGCGTTCCCCCACGAACCCGCACCCTTGCTCTTTGCGTTCCCCCACGAACCCGCACCCTTGCTCTTTGCGTTCCCCCACGAACCCGCACCCTTGCTCTTTGCGTTCCCCCACGAACCCTCACCCTTGCTCTTTGCGTTCCCCCACGAACCCGCACCCTAGCTCTTTGCGTTCCCCCACGAACCCGCACCCTTGCTCTTTGCGTTCCCCCACGAACCCGCACCCTTGCTCTTTGCGTTCCCCCACGAACCCGCACGGTTCCTCTTTGCGTTCCCCCACGAACCCGCACGGTTCCTCTTTGCGTTCCCCCACGAACCCGCACCCTTGCTCTTTGCGTTCCCCCACGAACCCGCACGGTTCCTCTTTGCGTTCCCCCACGAACCCGCACCCTTGCTCTTTGCGTTCCCCCACGAACCCGCACCCTTGCTCTTTGCGTTCCCCCACGAACCCGCACCCTTGCTCTTTGCGTTCCCCCACGAACCCGCACCCTTGCTCTTTGCGTTCCCCCACGAACCCGCACCCTTGCTCTTTGCGTTCCCCCACGAACCCGCACCCTTGCTCTTTGCGTTCCCCCACGAACCCCGCACCCTTGCTCTTTGCGTTCCCCCACGAACCCGCACCCTTGCTCTTTGCGTTCCCCCACGAACCCGCACCCTTGCTCTTTGCGTTCCCACACGAACCCGCACCCTTGCTCTTTGCGTTCCCCTACGAACCCGCACCCTTGCTCTTTGCGTTCCCCCACGAACCCGCACCCTAGCTCTTTGCGTTCCCCCACGAACCCGCACCCTTGCTCTTTGCGTTCCCCCACGAATCCGCACCCTTGCTCTTTGCGTTCCCCCACGAACCCGCACGGTTCCTCTTTGCGTTCCCCCACGAACCCGCACCCTTGCTCTTTGCGTTCCCCCACGAACCCGCACCCTTGCTCTTTGCGTTCCCCCACGAACCCGCACCCTTGCTCTTTGCGTTCCCCCACGAACCCGCACCCTTGCTCTTTGCGTTCCCCCACGAACCCGCACCCTTGCTCTTTGCGTTCCCCCACGAACCCGCACCCTTGCTCTTTGCGTTCCCCCACGAACCCGCACGGTTCCTCTTTGCGTTCCCCCACGAACCCGCACCCTTGCTCTTTGCGTTCCCCCACGAACCCGCACCCTTGCTCTTTGCGTTCCCCCACGAACCCGCACCCTTGCTCTTTGCGTTCCCCCACGAACCCGCACCCTTGCTCTTTGCGTTCCCCCACGAACCCGCACCCTTGCTCTTTGCGTTCCCCCACGAACCCGCACCCTTGCTCTTTGCGTTCCCCCACGAACCCGCACCCTTGCTCTTTGCGTTCCCCCACGAACCCGCACCCTAGCTCTTTGCGTTCCCCCACGAACCCGCACGGTTCCTCTTTGCGTTCCCCCACGAACCAGCACCCTTGCTCTTTGCGTTCCCCCACGAACCCGCACCCTTGCTCTTTGCGTTCCCCCACGAACCCGCACCCTTGCTCTTTGCGTTCCCCCACGAACCCGCACCCTTGCTCTTTGCGTTCCCCCACGAACCCGCACCCTTGCTCTTTGCGTTCCCCCACGAACCCGCACCCTTGCTCTTTGCGTTCCCCCACGAACCCGCACGGTTCGTCTTTGCGTTCCCCCACGAACCCGCACCCTTGCTCTTTGCGTTCCCCCACGAACCCGCACCCTTGCTCTTTGCGTTCCCCCACGAACCCGCACCCTTGCTCTTTGCGTTCCCCCACGAACCCGCACGGTTCCTCTTTGCGTTCCCCCACGAACCCGCACCCTTGCTCTTTGCGTTCCCCCACGAACCCGCACCCTTGCTCTTTGCGTTCCCCCACGAACCCGCACCCTTGCTCTTTGCGTTCCCCCACGAACCCGCACCCTTGCTCTTTGCGTTCCCCCACGAATCCGCACCCTTGCTCTTTGCGTTCCCCCACGAACCCGCACGGTTCCTCTTTGCGTTCCCCCACGAACCCGCACCCTTGCTCTTTGCGTTCCCCCACGAACCCGCACCCTTGCTCTTTGCGTTCCCCCACGAACCCGCACCCTTGCTCTTTGCGTTCCCCCACGAACCCGCACCCTTGCTCTTTGCGTTCCCCCACGAACCCGCACCCTTGCTCTTTGCGTTCCCCCACGAACCCGCACCCTTGCTCTTTGCGTTCCCCCACGAACCCGCACCCTTGCTCTTTGCGTTCCCCCACGAACCCGCACCCTTGCTCTTTGCGTTCCCCCACGAACCCGCACCCTTGCTCTTTGCGTTCCCCCACGAACCCGCACCCTTGCTCTTTGCGTTCCCCCACGAACCCGCACCCTTGCTCTTTGCGTTCCCCCACGAACCCGCACCCTTGCTCTTTGCGTTCCCCCACGAACCCGCACCCTTGCTCTTTGCGTTCCCCCACGAACCCGCACCCTTGCTCTTTGCGTTCCCCCACGAACCCGCACCCTAGCTCTTTGCGTTCCCCCACGAACCCGCACGGTTCCTCTTTGCGTTCCCCCACGAACCCGCACGGTTCCTCTTTGCGTTCCCCCACGAACCCGCACCCTTGCTCTTTGCGTTCCCCCACGAACCCGCACGGTTCGTCTTTGCGTTCCCCCACGAACCCGCACCCTTGCTCTTTGCGTTCCCCCACGAACCCGCACCCTTGCTCTTTGCGTTCCCCCACGAACCCGCACGGTTCCTCTTTGCGTTCCCCCACGAACCCGCACCCTTGCTCTTTGCGTTCCCCCACGAACCCGCACCCTTGCTCTTTGCGTTCCCCCACGAACCCGCACCCTTGCTCTTTGCGTTCCCCCACGAACCCGCACCCTTGCTCTTTGCGTTCCCCCACGAACCCGCACCCTTGCTCTTTGCGTTCCCCCACGAACCCGCACCCTTGCTCTTTGCGTTCCCCCACGAACCCGCACCCTTGCTCTTTGCGTTCCCCCACGAACCCGCACCCTAGCTCTTTGCGTTCCCCCACGAACCCGCACGGTTCCTCTTTGCGTTCCCCCACGAACCAGCACCCTTGCTCTTTGCGTTCCCCCACGAACCCGCACCCTTGCTCTTTGCGTTCCCCCACGAACCCGCACCCTTGCTCTTTGCGTTCCCCCACGAACCCGCACCCTTGCTCTTTGCGTTCCCCCACGAACCCGCACGGTTCCTCTTTGCGTTCCCCCACGAACCCGCACCCTTGCTCTTTGCGTTCCCCCACGAACCCGCACGGTTCCTCTTTGCGTTCCCCCACGAACCCGCACCCTTGCTCTTTGCGTTCCCCCACGAACCCGCACCCTTGCTCTTTGCGTTCCCCCACGAACCCGCACCCTTGCTCTTTGCGTTCCCCCACGAACCCGCACGGTTCCTCTTTGCGTTCCCCCACGAACCCGCACGGTTCCTCTTTGCGTTCCCCCACGAACCCGCACCCTTGCTCTTTGCGTTCCCCCACGAACCCGCACCCTTGCTCTTTGCGTTCCCCCACGAACCCGCACCCTTGCTCTTTGCGTTCCCCCACGAACCCGCACGGTTCCTCTTTGCGTTCCCCCACGAACCCGCACGGTTCCTCTTTGCGTTCCCCCACGAACCCGCACGGTTCCTCTTTGCGTTCCCCCACGAACCCGCACGGTTCCTCTTTGCGTTCCCCCACGAACCCGCACCCTTGCTCTTTGCGTTCCCCCACGAACCCGCACCCTTGCTCTTTGCGTTCCCCCACGAACCCGCACCCTTGCTCTTTGCGTTCCCCCACGAACCCGCACCCTTGCTCTTTGCGTTCCCCCACGAACCCGCACCCTTGCTCTTTGCGTTCCCCCACGAACCCGCACCCTTGCTCTTTGCGTTCCCCCACGAACCCGCACCCTTGCTCTTTGCGTTCCCCCACGAACCCGCACGGTTCCTCTTTGCGTTCCCCCACGAACCCGCACCCTTGCTCTTTGCGTTCCCCCACGAACCCGCACCCTTGCTCTTTGCGTTCCCCCACGAACCCGCACCCTTGCTCTTTGCGTTCCCCCACGAACCCGCACCCTTGCTCTTTGCGTTCCCCCACGAACCCGCACCCTTGCTCTTTGCGTTCCCCCACGAACCCGCACCCTTGCTCTTTGCGTTCCCCCACGAACCCGCACCCTTGCTCTTTGCGTTCCCCCACGAACCCGCACCCTAGCTCTTTGCGTTCCCCCACGAACCCGCACGGTTCCTCTTTGCGTTCCCCCACGAACCAGCACCCTTGCTCTTTGCGTTCCCCCACGAACCCGCACCCTTGCTCTTTGCGTTCCCCCACGAACCCGCACCCTTGCTCTTTGCGTTCCCCCACGAACCCGCACCCTTGCTCTTTGCGTTCCCCCACGAACCCGCACCCTTGCTCTTTGCGTTCCCCCACGAACCCGCACCCTTGCTCTTTGCGTTCCCCCACGAACCCGCACGGTTCGTCTTTGCGTTCCCCCACGAACCCGCACCCTTGCTCTTTGCGTTCCCCCACGAACCCGCACCCTTGCTCTTTGCGTTCCCCCACGAACCCGCACCCTTGCTCTTTGCGTTCCCCCACGAACCCGCACGGTTCCTCTTTGCGTTCCCCCACGAACCCGCACCCTTGCTCTTTGCGTTCCCCCACGAACCCGCACCCTTGCTCTTTGCGTTCCCCCACGAACCCGCACCCTTGCTCTTTGCGTTCCCCCACGAACCCGCACCCTTGCTCTTTGCGTTCCCCCACGAATCCGCACCCTTGCTCTTTGCGTTCCCCCACGAACCCGCACGGTTCCTCTTTGCGTTCCCCCACGAACCCGCACCCTTGCTCTTTGCGTTCCCCCACGAACCCGCACCCTTGCTCTTTGCGTTCCCCCACGAACCCGCACCCTTGCTCTTTGCGTTCCCCCACGAACCCGCACCCTTGCTCTTTGCGTTCCCCCACGAACCCGCACCCTTGCTCTTTGCGTTCCCCCACGAACCCGCACCCTTGCTCTTTGCGTTCCCCCACGAACCCGCACCCTTGCTCTTTGCGTTCCCCCACGAACCCGCACCCTTGCTCTTTGCGTTCCCCCACGAACCCGCACCCTTGCTCTTTGCGTTCCCCCACGAACCCGCACCCTTGCTCTTTGCGTTCCCCCACGAACCCGCACCCTTGCTCTTTGCGTTCCCCCACGAACCCGCACCCTTGCTCTTTGCGTTCCCCCACGAACCCGCACCCTTGCTCTTTGCGTTCCCCCACGAACCCGCACCCTTGCTCTTTGCGTTCCCCCACGAACCCGCACCCTAGCTCTTTGCGTTCCCCCACGAACCCGCACGGTTCCTCTTTGCGTTCCCCCACGAACCCGCACGGTTCCTCTTTGCGTTCCCCCACGAACCCGCACCCTTGCTCTTTGCGTTCCCCCACGAACCCGCACGGTTCGTCTTTGCGTTCCCCCACGAACCCGCACCCTTGCTCTTTGCGTTCCCCCACGAACCCGCACCCTTGCTCTTTGCGTTCCCCCACGAACCCGCACCCTTGCTCTTTGCGTTCCCCCACGAACCCGCACGGTTCCTCTTTGCGTTCCCCCACGAACCCGCACCCTTGCTCTTTGCGTTCCCCCACGAACCCGCACCCTTGCTCTTTGCGTTCCCCCACGAACCCGCACCCTTGCTCTTTGCGTTCCCCCACGAACCCGCACCCTTGCTCTTTGCGTTCCCCCACGAACCCGCACCCTTGCTCTTTGCGTTCCCCCACGAACCCGCACCCTTGCTCTTTGCGTTCCCCCACGAACCCGCACCCTTGCTCTTTGCGTTCCCCCACGAACCCGCACCCTAGCTCTTTGCGTTCCCCCACGAACCCGCACGGTTCCTCTTTGCGTTCCCCCACGAACCAGCACCCTTGCTCTTTGCGTTCCCCCACGAACCCGCACCCTTGCTCTTTGCGTTCCCCCACGAACCCGCACCCTTGCTCTTTGCGTTCCCCCACGAACCCGCACGGTTCCTCTTTGCGTTCCCCCACGAACCCGCACCCTTGCTCTTTGCGTTCCCCCACGAACCCGCACGGTTCCTCTTTGCGTTCCCCCACGAACCCGCACCCTTGCTCTTTGCGTTCCCCCACGAACCCGCACCCTTGCTCTTTGCGTTCCCCCACGAACCCGCACCCTTGCTCTTTGCGTTCCCCCACGAACCCGCACGGTTCCTCTTTGCGTTCCCCCACGAACCCGCACGGTTCCTCTTTGCGTTCCCCCACGAACCCGCACCCTTGCTCTTTGCGTTCCCCCACGAACCCGCACCCTTGCTCTTTGCGTT